>LOND01000557.1:45205-58314 GCA_014220965.1 Paragonimus kellicotti | reverse complement strand
ATTATTATTATTATTATTATTATTATTATTATTATTACTGTCATTATTTTCAACTTTGATCCCTGCCTGTGAGTACTAGGCCTCGGCTTGTTGATCTTGACAAACGGTTCATGAAACCAGGAACTAATGAGCAAATAGATAGGCGAGAAGTAAAGCAGCACAAGAAAGTTATGGAAGTTCGTGAAAAAGAGGAAAAGTCAACTTCCTAGCTGATACAGACATGATATCGACTGAAACGCATTGCCATATCACTCAGTGTTTTCAAGAGGCGGTTTGAATGGTCGCGAGCCATTCAGTCG
Source organism: Paragonimus kellicotti (assembly GCA_014220965.1). Classification (NCBI taxonomy): domain Eukaryota; kingdom Metazoa; phylum Platyhelminthes; class Trematoda; order Plagiorchiida; family Troglotrematidae; genus Paragonimus; species Paragonimus kellicotti. Next base: position 58,015 of record LOND01000557.1, on the reverse strand, counting down.
GGCAGATTTAGCCAACAAACCTTGCTCAGTGGAAGCTTTCCTAGCTCATGGCTCCATCATCGCCTGTCTCTCAGTTTCTTCCAGTCATCGGTAGCATTCTGCGGTTCGACAGACGCTGTGTTAGCATGCGAAATGCGCGACGCAGCTAGTGTTGATCGTGCAAGTTTGATTGCATCAGTTGTCTGCGAATGTGCACATTTACTAAATACATGCCGACATCCTGTCGCATTGTTCACACAGTGAACCCATTCGATACCGTCTAACTTATGAAGACAACGTTGATCGAATCATCATTACAGTCATCATAGACAGCAGTACATCAGTAGTTCTCACTGATGCTTAACCGCTGTATGCGCCTTTCTGACGACTGAGCCAGGTCTTTGATCCGCTGAGCAAATTGAACGCACATATGCGTTCTGAGCCCCTTTTTTAATTGACAGTCGGACCCTTTTTCGACGCCACAAATAATGTAGACTAGAGAAAATACGTACTGCATTCGATATCTTCACGGCTACCACAGAAGTACTAAAAGTTGATTAGTTGACGCTACCCAGGTTAGTGGAGCGATCGACAACCCCGAATGGATTGTCTGCAACAAAGATATAATCACGGTCAACCTAATCTTCTAATAATTCCCCGAAAGATCTTCCCAAGTGTATTTCATCATCTTCCATCAGATGCTAATACGAACACTTATTTTTACAAACCTGATCTTACTACTCTGTCGTTACTCCGTATTCACCCTGACTCCTGCTCAAACTCAGTCTTCGTATTTTTGGATTATTCGCAAAATTGATTCAGTAGATTTTTTCACACTTGATACCCACTGTGACCGTTTTTAGCTTTCTCACCGGTTTCAAGATTGTTATTTCTATTTTGTGACTCAGTGAACTGACCTCCATTTATGACATACCTAAGTAGGCGATCCACTCCACGGTGCGTAAAACGCATGTTATTGCTATCTATTTAGACTGATGAACCGCTTGTATACAGACCAAACGGTCATTCAACCGGTCCGGCATAGGTTTAACCCCGTCCTTCTGTAGAAAAACAATAAGATAATCGATCCACATACCCACTATTAGTTAGCTTATCATCTGTCAGAAGGTTAACTCCAGGATCCTTGGAACCTCCGAGTAGTCCTTCTAAACCATCATCCATTACATAGTTGAAAGGTGAGAGAAAGATCGCGGTTTGATTGCTACGTTTACAACTCTTTTCGTAGGTCCTCCCGGTTGTTTTTCTCTCTATTACTTCTGGGTTCGCTCTCTAATTCTGGTGATTGTTGACCGTCAGTCGTTTTGTCGCGGGAACTATGAAGTTCGACGACTGCCAATTCTCCTATCCCAGCAAACAACACAAGGAAATTGTTAACTGAACAGATGCTGTGAGAGTAGAACTCCTAATCTTAATTTATCTAGTGTGCGGCTGCAAAATGTGAATTGCTTTCAGTGGAATCTCAAAGGGAATAATTCCCAAGAAGATTCATAAACAAGTCGCAGGGCGACGTTTCGAAAACTGCTAGTTGATCAGATATCAGGGCCGGTCAAAATCCACTATTCTGTTACAGGTTTTACAGCCATCAAGGTGACACTTAAACATGGTATCGATGTCTAGTCATCAGGGGCGTCACAGATGCTTACGTGCAATGGTCCCGAGAAGAACGGAAGCAGTCGACGACGCCATTGGCTCACTCTATGCCCATTAGCCGTCCCAATGCGTCATATCAGATCTGCACGAGTTCCTTCCTCCTAGCCTTAACACAGATTGAGCGGAGACTGAGGGTCTGCCTAACTTAATCTCAATACCAATCGGTTACTCTAGTCATATCTATCTCTCTATACTATGCATCTTAATGTCTTCTATACTACGCGAACGATCAATTACCTCTTGCTTCGCTTCTCTGAAATCCACACTTACCGTTCTTAAGCTATACCATCATGACTCTATCACATCTCACACCTAACCAACTCCACAGAATCCACAATTACTATCCTACTAACCTTCTAACTTACTCAATTATCAACTATATATATAATACCACCTGTAATCAAATAGTACCCCTCGCTCGCTGACTCCAACACCTCACTGCTCTCTAATATATCATAACTCCTATCTCTCTCGTATCGTACACACATTCACTATATCTCCTACCACACATCTATATATCTAATATCACTCCTCCACACCTGAACACGATCCCATACTCCACGACTCATATCTGCCTTATCATCGATATACTCTTTCATAATACACTATACCGTCCTTTTTGCTCGCCGACCTCTTTAATCAGCATTTCTCAAAAATGACGGTGAAATATTGTTATCTGAACTGACCACAATTCTTCGCTCCTTATGGAAAACTGAAGAAGTGCTTTTTCTCAGTCATTCCCACTTTAAAAAAAAGAGTCAAGACGTCGTGGCAACCACACAGATATTATCCTTATCTCCATTACATCCAAACTTTTCACGTGTATCACAATAGGGCGGGTTGGGAAACAAAACGAACTAAGTAAGAGAAGAGCGGGCATTCTTCTTGGCTGGGCGTCGAGTGTATCGATCATACTTGTATCTCTCAATGGATACTGGAGCATTATTACTCTTGTTTTCAACCAACGCTGATGATATTTTTACACCTAAAGACTGCTTTCGACTCGATTCCTCGACACACTCCCTGGTGTTGTCTCCATCTCATAGAAGTCCTAGTGAAGTACACCAGTTTATTGAACTCGTTATATGCCCACTTTGAATACAGAGTGCGGATTTATGGGCAGTTATATCGAGCGTTCGACAAGGGTACCTGATCTTCATCTTCGTTTTCAATTTTGTTATGAACAATATTTTGGAATGGTCGCTCAGCGGTTCCGATGTTTTCAGAATGAGGCCTCTATCCAGTAGTAAGTCGACTGATATCGGACGACATTACTCCACTTAGTTCTTCCACAGATAACTTGCAAACCATGCTAAACGTATTAAATGATACGGCTGGTTTGTGCAGTATGTACTTTCAAAGTGTAGAGTTTTGTTACAAAATCGAGTTGACACTGACCCTGTATTTGTTATTGCAGACAGTCCCCTGGAAACTGTTTATCACTTCACCTATTTGGATGATGTCATTTCATCACTCTGTGCTATTGATGATAAGATGTTCACTAAGCTAGTGAAAACACATAATGCATTCGCCAATCTACATCACTTGTGATATCGTAATTCCATCCATTTGTCGATTAATGGTAGAGTTTACAGATCAGAGTTCCAGTCCATTCGTACGGAAGATGTATATAGCCTCAGCATTCCAGCACCGTTGCCTACGCCAATTAGCCTGCGTCAATTAGGCTGACTGTGTGAGCAACGTGATGTTCCCTCGGTGCCTTTTCTGAGAAATATGGGAGTTATCTGCAGATAACCGAGTTAAGGGAAATTCACAGTCCTCGGTGGCTGGACCACATATTCCATATGTTGCCGCAACGTCTGTCACATCGCATCTTGCTTACTGAGGCTGCTGATGTTTGGAAGAATCCGCAAGGCGGCCTGGTGTTGACGTCGTCACGAGTTACGAACATCTTGGTTATCCCAACGAGCAAGGTTGCTACGTGTCATCTACCTGGTTGGGGGGTTAGCAACCATCCACACCAATGGGTGATAACACTCCGTGCCATGGTGGTCAGTCGCACTCAACGGTTAATCGTGGTTATAGATCTGAACCTGGCATCCTGTTAGAAGGATACACGATCCGTTGCTGTTACATGCCGATTCCCCGTTCAAATTGCAGAATGTTTTAAATTCACTCCGCAATACTTTCACAGGACTGAAACTGCAGGCTAGTAAACGAAAAAATGTTTGTTTTCATGTGTTTGATGGGCGAGGGCGCATTGACCCCACCTGTACTGTGTAAGACAAATCACCTCTCCTGCGTTCGCATGTGGGTACACAGTACAACTATTTGGGGATATATGATGCACACAGTGTAAATAAAGTAGAGTGTACAGGCAGTGACCATCAAGATTAGTAAGCGAATAAAACGGTTGTCTAGGATCTTCTCTGTGTGTACAAAATCTCACATCGGCAATTAACTCATGTGTGCTCTTATGCATTGACTGTGAGGTTCATATAATCGGGTTTACTTGTGCATACTTAAAACATTTTACGCGACCGACCACAAGCTCTTTATTCAACTTTGGCTTTCGCGGAACCGCTACTAAAAAACGCGTCCGTTTCCGTCTAGACACTGGAGAGGATGACCTCATATGCGTTAGAGACAATTGTCCTAACCATATCCGGTGGATTTCAACGAATATCTAATCGTTTATTCATCTTATTACCATGATACTGGCAGTTGGTAAACGCGCCACGGAATCGATTCCGTTCTAAACGTCGTTGATGACAATTGTCGGTGAACATTATGAAATGGTCAATGTCATACATGCATCCCATTGAGTGACACAAAAGTATTCAAGCGTGATAACTGTTAGGCAGTTATGGAAGTTACGGGCAGTACCTCTACATGGCAGCTTTACGCGCTTATTGAAAAGCCTATAGATGTCTTCGACTGACATACGATTTCATGGCACATACCGAACTCGACTACGATACTGAGGGTCTTTCAGTGAACGAACTAGAGGCCATCATACCACAGTGATGGTTTGTGTGGAATATGCCTAGACAATACACACTCTTGTTATGTTGAAAGTGTTGCATTGCCTCGGGAGCCGTGAATCTTTCACGTAGCCCTTGTCCATAGTTGTGTTTTACGTTGTATCTGCGTCGACCTGATGCAATGCTCGGCCTCATTTACAGATGCTTAAAAACATCTAGACGTTCAGAATGACGATGAGCTGAGAAATATGTATGCCGGTGAGTGAGATTTAACGTGAGACATAACTGCTTGAACATCACCAACAATTGAAGCATGCAAACTCTGCCTAATTTGGAATGACGTACATTGCACCTTGGTAGTCGAAGACAATTCTGTCTATGCTAATACAGCCCAGGCATAGAAAACGAAAATTAAGTACCAGTCACTCTCTAGTGCCCCATCTTATGCGCACCACAACTCGGCAGTCAATGTACTGCCCATTGTCATTGGACATTGGAAGCGTGCGTACATGCTACTAGACTATAAGGAAGTTGTCAATCATGAATGATAGGGTTTACTGGTCAAATGCAGTGACAAGACTTACTAGGTTCTATTAGAATTCCAACAAGATTCTTGACTATGCGATAGTAAAATATTCTCAAGAATGTTGGTTCAGGCACAACGATCAGCAACTGCTTTATCGCGTGGACCTCATTACTATAAGCCCTCCACATTGTGTTTGTACGGATACTGCATAGATGAAGTACGTGGATGCTGGTCGACGAGAGTATACGTGGGTGTTTGTTAGCATGGGTCAAGCGATTGTATAATGGTTTTTTCTTTATAGTTCCTCTGCTTAATGCGTGTTCAAGTGCGTATGTCCAAGGATACCAAGTGTCTGTTTGCTTGTTTTCACCTGAACAATTCTGATTGCATGTTTGATAAGCCGGTTTTAGTGTGCAGAGGACGGCTAAATTTTGGTATTGGTATGTTCGCCGAGCTTGGCATTTAGGTTGCAAACGTTTCATCACCAAACGAGGTGACATCATCAGTGCGTAAGTGTTTCAGCGTATAGTTTTTGAGCACTTAAATACTGAAAATCCAGCCTAAATGCAACCTAAATGCCAAGCTCGGCGAACATACCAATACCAAAACCATCAACCCGAGCTACGAACAACACCACCACTGTTCACAACTATCAGAAGCTAAGCCTCAGATTATTTGATTCCATATCAATAAACGTTTTCTTTCTTTGTCTCCTTCTCTACCTATGTTCTGCCAAACTCGAATTTGTTCCTCATATTTCCACTCATTCAAACATTACCTATGGAACTCATAGCATCTCCTCATTGCTGGCTCGTTGAATTCGACTTTTCACGTTTAATTATTCAAAGCAATGAACAATTTCTGCTTTACCTCACTATCTCCGTCCATGAATTCCTTTTTTTCTTCCTCAAAATCTTCCTCTTAGTTGCTTTTGCATTACCCGTGCATTGCTGTACTCGTGGCAATTTTCACCGTCTTCAGTGTGATTGTCTGCTGTTTTCTCATTCCGTGGCTGAATGTGTGCTATATAGCCTTATGTATTGGATTATATTTACTAATGTGTTTGGTCGGCGCTGTTCCGACTTTAGTTTCCACAGTGTAAATGTTCAGTGAAAAAGGATCGGTGGTGTTACGTATTTGAAGCTAACTGAACGTTGGTGTTGCGCGTACAACAGTAAAATAGCGGTATGCTTAAAAAGACTCTAAGCTATCTTGGCCGTTGTAACCATGCCGTTATTGGTGGAGATTCAGTGCCAGGCTGCAAATTCGAGACTGATTATATACTTTTATGATTTCGAGTTTTTCCTTAGAGCTTCTGCTGACCTCGTTTGAGGGGCTGTATACTTGGTGGATTCAGTTTGGCACAAGGGACTTGACGTGACCGCCGTCAGACCGTACTTTCTTGCCATATTTTTCGTTAAAGCAAATGACTACTTTCAAGTAGTCAATTTATCTCGACTATTTGCTGCCCTGTAGCTCAAAAATTTCAGCCAGTCGAAAGCCGTCAGTGTTAATGCACAAGCCTGCCTAATGTGATACCCGTAACACTGCGATACTGTTTAAAAACGAATTAATTTTGCGGTCGTGTGATTCCGTTATGTATACTCCCTCTGTTTCCTTGGACCTAAAATGGGAAGTAGCGTATCCAAACATGTTCCCACTTACAGTGGCGAGGTCACATTTTTCATGAACTCGTGACTGTACAATGTTGTATTTGACTCTTATAATGTACGCATTTTGTAATGTGCAAAGAACTTTGTTCGGCCGCAAATCGTGCGCAGTAACTTTTCAGGAGCTGTGTTCTAGTTTTTCCATAATGTTTATTCGACTTCATCTATTACTTATACGTTAATCTTGCCCAAAGCCTTAGAACATGGTGCTTTTTGCATTTCCTAAAAGATGTGATTTTTCAAGAACGTCAGTGTGCTTGGTGTAAAGGCGATTGTATTGGACGAATGCATAAACATCACGTCAACCAGTGATTCACGGAAGATTGCACTCAAGCAGTGTTGGTAACTCGAGTAAACTGCATGTCAGCCAAGTGACCAGTCAGGATGTCACTGGCATAGCATCCGCTTTTGTCATAATGTGCTTCGGAATGAAACATGTTGTGTAAACGTGACATGCGTTGAAACAAACAAGATGCACACTAAGTCGAACCAACTAACAGGAAAGCTGAAACTTCGGGTCCGATTGTATTTCTTCATTTACTGTTGTTTCCTATCTGTGAGATAACGCATGGGAATTCAGTCAACTTGAGATTGTTTAGTGACACAACTACCGTCTTGTTGCTTTCGCTCCGGAAACTAACGAATTTTAAACACTTGATATCGGTTTTGAAATGTCCCGAAAGTTACCTGATCTGTTTTACGCCGCATTCAGATTTCCCGCAAGGTAGCTGGATCTCGAACCGGAAGTGATTGGTACACTGCGCCATTGCGGACTCCGATTGCGGAACCTGCAGTATTTCAGCATTGTATCTCAGTTTGGTATGCGTCACCATTTTTCATCTGATGGGCGTTACTGAGAACTTTGCCAATCTCCTTGAACTGATGAGTAGACCGTATTCATCAGAAATCCTTATTGTCTCTGGCGTAACTTCTAAGTCTATGTGGCGTTCCTTGCTGTTGAGGTGATCACGGTACACTCGATGCATTGTCAATGAATTGTGAAGATTCTCTTAGCTATTTGACTTGGTTCGGATAATAGGTATAACGCGATGATGCAGTCACTTCAACCGAACGGGTTTGTTTGTCTTCGTTTGCATACTGGAGAGTGACAGTTACCGCTTATGCTAACTTGTCCAGTGCTTACTATCGATTAATTGTTCCCTTTCTGTGATGTTCTCGTTTTTAATGACGGAGCACCGGGGATAGCAATTGCTGTAGCGTGGGCACCAGCTAGATTTATCCGAGTAGATCTACGGTCGTTTATCATCAAAGGCAATTCCAGTAGGATATCGCTTTCCTAAAATTTCTCTTCTTGTTATGTTTTCTTTATCTGAATTTTCGTTTGTCAAGGTGTTTTTGCAACATGGTGGGCTATTTTATCTCAGACTCATCTGAAAATATTATGTGGCTAAATGTTCTCGGAACTTACTCCGTTGTTTTCGCGTATTGCGCAGGAAAGCCTAGGTGAATCGTTGAAATTACATGCTAGGCGATGCTCACCTGTCAACAATCGGTGTATTTGTATATGCGTTAACCTGATAGTGAGACCGGAAAATCGTTACTGTCAGACTATTTTCTTCTTTGCACGTACATCGAAGAACCCTGTCGTCATCATTAGTACGATGTTCCCACCACATGCCATTACTGCTGCGGTGAGATCGGTAGCTGAAGATCAATAGTTCCTGGGCCTCCACATTTTTCTCAGCCGTATAGGACTATTTGTTCATGTTGTTTCAAAGAGAAGCTGAGGTCGTGCCTACTCCTGGGATCTAAATTGGCCAGCTCCATGTGAGCTTCAGTGATACGATTTCTAATTTTACGGGACATTTTCACCGCGACTGACACAACTTCCACGGCTGACCTTGTCTATCAGTTCTAAGACACTACCTTTTGAAATGTGAGCAAACGCACACTCCTGTCAATCGTATGTATACTTATATCTGTTTATCTTATATCAATACAGTAATAAGTGTAACGAACGTTACACATAGAAAAGTAAAGAAAATCAATTCCACAGAACACAGTCCTACAGCGGGAACACCACTGACTACGTTTCTTTAGCATACAAGACAACGTTTCTAACCAACTATGTCTTTTCTTTTGGTTATCACCAGCGATGCCACACTGAATCGAACAATGATATCAAACTCCCCATGCTTTCATTGCAGTTCACACACTGGCTACCGAACCGTCGCTCTCAGCCTAACCCAGCATTCGTAAACTGTTTACTACGTTCCAAATTATTGGTTATCATTCATGAGACGTGTTCATACTAGCGAGGCATGTGGAAGAAAGCTTTTGTGCAGAACGGTTGATAACGTTTGTCTACCCAATGGGCACATTGACAGACATTGCAGTTTCTAATTTCTTGTTCCCGTGATGTTATTGCATTGTTTTGGAGACGGTCGTGTGTTAGCACAGACATTATGTTGCATCTGGTGCATGGGTTGATCCTATTTCTGTGCCAGTCTGTCAACGAAACATTTTCCCCTGTGGATGAAAAGTTCACTCCAAATTGGCGATTCAAATTCTCCCATTTGTTGAAGATTTTTAACTGCCAGTGTGACGTCAGAAATTTAAGTTATCCTCGTGCGCATACTCCAATTCTCGAATGTTTGTACCCAGGAACAGCTTCACATCTGTATGTTCATAGTCAACCAGAGCGCACTCAAAGAGATTGAACGCATATTTGAATTGGAATGGTTTAAATGACCGTGCCATTCAAGGTCAGTAAACTTACTACATAAACAATGTCAGCTGCCAGTTATTCTCTTACGCTGTCCGTTACCACAGAGCTCTAGGTTGTCCCGTTTATTTTTGCCTGTTGTATTCCGTACTTGATTAACCTGCCTCACTGTGAATTCCAACAAAAGACTATTAATAACATATTTTTTGCAATGCTTGTGGCTCATATTGTGGACAGTAGAGCTACTGTCCATATGACGCAAAGGACATTTTTGATCATCTCTCTCCCTGCTGTGTGTGAGACACTTTGCATATTCATTCTGCAACGTTTTACTCGAACGCTGTGCCAGTTACTCGGTAATTAGTGTCTGTTTCCAGTGGGGATGCTTCCCAAATAAAGGGAATGTGAAAAATGATTTGGGAGTCTGTATTTTCAAGATCTCGGCTATTCTCGGCAACTTCGTTTGTCTCTGTGGACGAGGTGGTTAGCTTAAAGGTTACATTTGTAACATCGTAATCGGAATAACTATGTGGTTAAGAGCTACGATCATGGTTGTCAAACGCGTTGACATTTTTTTTGTTATCGATATCTGTACTTCCTCACACTCGTTGGGTGATTTCAACTATTGTATAACGGTGAGGTTTGAAGACCGATTTCTAACAATGGCGCCCTAACAAGTCCACTCACCTATACCCTGGAACCGTATTGATGTTGATGCTATGGGACCACTAAGGAATACCAACTCTTCATCAATGCGTGCATTTTTTGCCGCGCTTTCAGCTCACTGACACAAGATGTACGCAGCCCACGGAGAACTCGCCCGAAAGCTGAACATACATTCGCCAGTATGTTTGAAATTGTTAGTCGCTTTCGTCTTTTCGGCTGGGGTCCTCGTGATTCATCGCCTCTCTGACTGGAACGGTTGCAACAGGTGACAGGTGATTGGACTTAGTGGTGTGGATAACGCCGGTTCTTTTTTTCCCCGAGCCGTCTCTGAAGTTATGATAAAGGGTAGAGCGAAACAGTGTGGACCGCAGGGAATGTGCATCGTAGATGCCGCATGTTCTTCTCTTGATACGCAGCTCCTTGTTTGTGATCGCATGTTGCTTACAGAGTGCACATATTTTTAATCTTGATTGTTTGAACACAGATTCCTAATGTTTTTTTTTGTAGTTGGTGTCCCCATTCCGTTTGATTTTCCCATTATTTTGTTTTACATACAGTCTGTTTGGTTATTTGCGGAGCTTAGCATGACCTGAAGTCGGATTAAAAAAACGTGAGTAATCAGATTTCAGACCAGAAGGTTGTCTTACAGTGTACACAAGTGAGCAGTTATCAAAATTCCTCAACCGCATCACTCAAACAATTTTCGAATTGATTATTTTACCCCGTTCGGTGGTGTAACGTTTGTAATTCAGTTGTTGAGCTTGACGAGCAACCAGACATTTGAATTTACCAACCGAGCTACCTAATTCACTGTTCTCAACAATCGCAGTCTATTACGGAGAGTCGTTTGACAATAAAGCTTCTGTATCAATTGGAGTTCTACTTCCGTCAATGCAGATTCTGATGGTTTCGTCCTTGTTACGTTCATTTTTAGATGATGCGCTCACATTCCACTTCCTCGTCAGCATTGCTTCTGTCGACCACGTACACGTTCAATTTGACCATCCATGTGATGTGAACCGAACAGTTCACCGTAAGTACTTATCTGGTTGGCCCATTTTGTATTTCGCCTCATTTCGGACTGCTGTTCATCTGTATTGCTTTACACTTCTCTGTGTAAGAGCTGTTGAACTGACTTATCGGTAGTAGTACGTTTTCCCCCATATTTTTCAGTTCTCTTTTAGACCACAGCACCTCTCCTGGTTTGCATGTACGGAATCTAGCTTGCACTGCGCTTGGCTGAGATTAAACATTTATCACTTGCTGTGTACATATTTTTTGCTTCTGTTTTCATTTTTTGCTGTTAGTCGATATCGAAATTGGTCCGTTTGGTGTGGAGAAGACCCTTGTAAACCGTAACTACACCAGGGGGCCTTCGCAACCCTCAAACGGACCGGTGAATGATTTGGTTGATGCAAATGAGCACGGTATGATGACGCTTGATCCAACGCCTATTCTAGCACGTTCACATGCGCTCCCAATCGCCATGGTGTGGTTATTTATTGCACTTGAATGTCCAGTCCACCGCCAACTACCACATCGCGGACACCCTTCGGTACCAACAAGTGATGAGATGCTCGGTTCAGTCGATCCCACTTACCACTGTACCACCCCAAAGCTGTTGAATCATCTGCGAAATATGTTAGACCGTGCACGATCGAACGTGATCATTCAAGGCGCTACCGGGTCTGGTGGAGTGCTCAGCGGAGCAGATCGATTTGCTGCGGTCGACTTGCGCGCCCACTGTTACCAACCTTGGTACAAGCGGACTCCAGTAACCGGTACGGGTCCCCCTAAAAGACTCACTCTTCCGCCTGGCGTGTTGGCCACTCCACCGCCTGTGTTCCCGCATACAGACTTAGGGGGTACCAGTAAGTTACTTTTATTTTCCCAGTCACTTTGTGCACTAGCAATACATGTAAACATTGTATTAGTTAGCTGGTTAATGTTTTCTATCTCCATACAACACTACTTTTCCATTCGTTTTACTGAAAAGTTGAAAGTTGCAGTTAGCAAAACCCGAAGCGTGTGTATTCTTTGTATAACCTTAATAACCTCACCTCTTCTGATGTGTGAACTTCTGTATCTGACTGCTCGTACACCGGGATTACAGTGAATGAAGTTACTTGCTTCAGCTGTTTTTTTTTTCACGGCGTTTTGTTTCATCAGGTTTTGTTTTTTGATTAACACTCGAATACTGTGACAGAGATGGTAGGGAGAATAACCGGCCATCGTAGCTTATGGTTGTCGATCTGCTACGAAAGACTGAGTGCTCGTACAGTGGCAATTAATCGGATCACATCAGTCGACACGATTTAGCCTTAAAGGCTGTTAGACAGGCGATGGCTCGTCGGTTTTGTCGTCATAACTTCTTGCGTTTTAAACTTGCCGATAGATTCTATTTCAACCTGTTTCAGGTTGCTCGTTTTCATTTCGGTTTGGGAGTGCTATTTCAACAAGTTGTTAACAGATAAAAAAAAATCCGGAATGAACGTGTCACAGACAGTCGCGATTGACTGTCCTTTGCTGTTGGATCTGATGAACTCAATCCAACTCCCCTCAAGTTGCGCTTGTAAAAAAGAGGCAAAACGTTTTTCCTATTCTGATGAACTTACGATAAAGATCTAAGCAATTTCGGTTTACCATGTTCCTACACTCCGTCAGTGA
>LOND01000556.1:112446-136025 GCA_014220965.1 Paragonimus kellicotti | reverse complement strand
TTGTCGATCCGCGAGGTCAATGTCAGAGTGAACAAAAAACAAGACGAGGCGGTAACAGAGCGACTCGACAAGCGAGCACGCAGCGGGGTCGTACGTTCGAGTGCGCGGGGTACTTGTCGGTATCCATACTCGTTCAAACAAATGTTTAAGCACATACAAAAGTTGGAAACCGAAAGAGTACAAATAGCAGTCGTAACTCTAACATAGTTAGTAATAAACAAATGGGGTCGCTACAGAGTTCAACCTTCCTGTGGCTACCACTCAAACTTCTCAGTCAAGGCTGGATCACAATATCGCTACTTTCAGTGCTCTGCTATTTAGAATGTTCACAATCGAAGATTAAGATCTAGTCACGAAAACTACGGTCCGCGCAACGTTTCGCCCTAACCGTGAGGCGGATGATATTAGTACGTTACGGGGGCCACTCAAAGTTGTTCTGGGAACTGTATCAAAAGCTCGACTGTTCCTGCAGCGGTCGTCAAAAGCGCGCTGTGTAGACGTTCGCATAGCGAGAGACCTGGCCCCGTAGGGTCGTGAACGCCTAAAGGCGGCCCTAAAGGAGCTGCAGCTCCTACCGTGCATGCATGGTAGAGGAGATAAAGGGGTGTCTGACTTGCTCATCCAGGATTTTCATGTCAAACGGACGAGGCATCCAGTCCGACGGAAACTTCTTGTCTTCCCCCTGTTCCTCTTGGGAAGGCAGGAGCGGCAGAGTTTCCGGCAATATCTTCCGCCATTTTGTCTTACAGAGACAGAGAAGCAAGCTTAGATCAAACGAACGTTCGGAGCCTCCTAAACAAGATGAATGAGGTAGAGGAGTGTGTTAGCAGTAACAACCCCGCAGTCATGGCGTGGTTGTCAGAGGAAGTAATGGACTCAGGACGCGTTGATATTTCGCCTCCAGTGAGGCGGAGTGATCGTGCACCATTGGACATATGGTGGGCAAGAGACAAACAGCGGACAACATTCACTCAGGTTCGACGGAATATTTGAAAAATGGCGTTCGAAGAAATGAGGAAGGTTGCGCTCACCTACGACTGGGGCGGCAGCACGATTACGGTTGTTGCGTGCTGCTTCGGAATTGGAGACAACTTGCTGGCTGTCGTGGAACGGTTCGCACCGATGTCTCGTGGTCGTCCCCAGTCTAAAGGGCCACCGTGGTTCGATGTTGAATTGCGTGCCACCCTCAGGCGCAGACACCGGCAGTGGATGAGCTACCGGGCTGGTCATGGCTTCTACGATGCGTACAGAAAAATGGTGAATGAATGTAATGTCATGAAGCTAAGAAAGCGTCAGCAGTACGAGGAAAGGCTGGCCGCGGAATCGGAAACAGCACCCAAGAGGCTCTGGGCGTACATCCGTCGACGACCAGAATCAAGGCGAAATCCCGGCACTGATGGATCAGCATAAAAACGAGGTTGTTGAGGACTTGGGCAAAGTTCAGCTAATGGCTCGGCATTACGTTTCGGACTATTCCCAGGGTAAGGTGAAGTCTGCTTGCCTCAGCGATGCTGGATCATGTCTTGTCAAAATGCTATTTAGCATTGATGAGGTGGAACGCGAGCTAAGGTCGATTGATGTCAATAAATCTCCCGGCCCGGACAACATCCACCCTTTGTTGCTACGTGAACTGGCGGTGGAATTATCCGTGCCCCTGACGGACTTTTTCAGCGGTCTCTGAATGAAGGCAAACTGCCAAAGGAGTGGAAACAAGCAGTGATTGCGCCTATGTACAGGGGAGGAGGACAGTCGGAAGCTGTCAGTACGCCGACCAGTACGCTTAACTTGCATGCTCGGCAAAGTGATCGAACGGCTGAGAATCCATCGTCTTTAGAGGTATTTAGATCAACTCTGGATCCCAATGAGAGGCAGCACGGATTATTAAGAGAGCGGTACTGCTTGACAAACCTCCTGCTTGCCAGAGAGCGATGGGTGGAAGCAAGAGCTAACGGCAAGACTCTGGACGTCGTGTTTCTCGATTTCAGCAAGGCTTTCGACAGAGTGCCACATAACCATTTGCTCACCAAGCTGTTAGCGTACGCTGTCAGCTCGCCTGTAATAAATTGGGTGGCAAGCTGCTTCCATGGTAGGTCATTCACCGTCAGAGTTAACTACCACTTATCTGAACGACTGCCTGCCCCAAGGTTCATTGCTCGGTCTTGTTTTGGTTCTCACATAGACTGTTGGACGCAGATGCAGTCGTTTGTCCACGTCTTCGCTGATAAGGTGAAAGTATGGAGGATGGTCTCTTCAGATGAGGATAGTTAAATATTGTAACAGGACTTGGACATGATGTCAACATGGACAGTTAAGTGGGGCTTACCTCAAAACCCACAGAAATGCACCTTTGTGCACCTGGGAGATGTCAGAGCATATCATGTTGGAAATCACTTGTTAGCACAGTGTAATGCCGAACGTGACCTCGAGATGCTGGTGTCAGACACTCTCAAAACACAGGCTCACAGAACGCAGGCTTGTGTCAAAGCTAGAAGAATGCTTTGGGCTATCCGTCAATCCTTTGCTAAGATGTCCAGAGACCATTTGTTTATTCTTTTCATCTGATGTTCGTCCAAAACTGGAATACTGGCTACGCCGTATTGTTCCCCTGTGCGCAAAGTGAGGTATCCCAACTTGAAAGAGTATCGAAGACAACCACCTGTATAGTTGTTAGGATGAGAAGCCTCTCCTGTAACCGGTGGCCAGAGTGTCTGAGCATGTACTCCCAGAGTTACAGGTGACTCCGCGGTGTGATACACCGCATTTTGCCAGGTGACGGGCGAGGAACTCAGATTTTCCCCTCTGAAATGAGCACAGATTCCGGGGCCATCCTCTCACGATTCTCAAGCAGCGACCGGGACGACTTCACTCTGTATTTCGTCTGTCTCGACGGGCGTCAATAGCTGGAATGCGCTACCAGCGCAGGTGGTGCTAGCATCCAAGCGGCTCCTAGATGCACATATGGTATCGCGCTGGAATAAGGAGGATAGTTAACGTCCTGGCTATTCCCATGTCCAGAGGCTCGTACAGTCGGCGACTGTTGCCTTTTATCAATGAACAATGAGCAGGCTGCGCGCTAAATCAACTATAATCTTACTTAACCTTTAGGTAATCTTATTTGCCATTCCCAGCCCCGAAACAGTACTTGGTAAATAGTGGCTTTGAAATCCGTCCAAAAGGCGTGTCTCTCGACCGCTTTTTTGCTTGAGCAATAGATACGTGACCAGCGGACTCAAACCATAGCCAAGATCATGGCAGACCGCAAGCTACAGTTAGTTGTAGTTTCCGCTCATGTTCTTGTGCCTGTAGTAGAAAACGATGATGCCGTTTCTGTAGACAACAGTCCAACGACTGACTTTTCAAACATAAGAGCAGATGTTAAAGGCACTGGGATCGTTCGGAATCCGTCTTCCACGTTGCCCACCTCAAAGTTTACTATACCGTTGTGCACAAAATCCTTCCTTCGAAGAATTTGGAACGGAAGAAGCTTGTCGGGCCCACCTCCCACGAATTAAGAGGCACTTCCTTGGCCCGCTCCATTAGGTATTTATACTAGTGTTCTCACACCACCATATATTGCCTCCTTCAGAACGTCACCTTCAGCAGACGAAGGAGTCAAATTCTCCATCCGTCAAAAGTCGGTCAGCAAGCTGCTCTGGCTAGTACTCTCTCAAGTCTGGAGCTTGATGTGTGCTGCGTGTCGGAGACGCGAGTCTACGATTCTAGCACCGTTATCCATTTGAGCTCACCTCTAGATAACTGTCGATTCAAGCGCTTCTCTCTCAGGGTTTCTGGTGACGCCGAAGCTGAATCTCGCGGTCAAGCTGGAGTGGGAATCGCACTGAGTTCCAGAGCAGAGCAATGTTTGCTCGATTGGATCCCAGTGAACAGTCGCTTGTGCGCTGTCAGACTCAATACATCGTCACTCTGTTAAGGACTGTCGTGCCTTTTGGAGCAACCACCTGGACTCGGACCATGCTGTTGTGCGTGCCCGTTTTGTTTTGTCATTTACCCAGAGGACATGCGCTCGTAAATGCAAGGTAATTAACTGGCATTCGAGCGATGAGGGTGTAAAGAACGCTTACCAGAAGGCGTTGGTGAACAAGTTGCCCAGTTCGAGTCAGGTGAGAGATCCTAACGAACACTGGGAACAAATCGCCGCAGCTATGAAAACATGCTGTGAAGAGGTATGTTCCGAAGGAGCTGTTCAGTTGCGACAGAACTGGATTTCCATCACGTCGATAAACCTCATGAACAAGCGTCGCTCGATCCCACCTGGTTCTGAATATGATGACGACCGTCGAGAACTTAAACGCAAGCTGACTAAAAGCTTGCGCAAAGACCGTGAGCACTACTTGGTCGAACAGTCGAAAGAGATGGAAAGAGCCTTTTTATCTGGGAATTGCAGAAGGCTTTTTCCCTGATCCGTGGTTGTACTAGTCGTCGATTTGGTGTAAGTGAGACCATATGTGAAAAAGATGGTTCACTTATCACCAATCAATCGCGTCGACTTGACAGGTGGGCTGAACATTTCGAAGAACAGTTCAGCTGGCCTCAACCAGACCATGTGGACGACGGGACCCGAATGGTCAGTTATTGCGTTCCAGACGGCCCTCCGTCGGAAGCAGAAGTGGTCCTAGAGCTCAGGTTATTGAAGCGTAATAAGGCTCCTGGACCAGACCTCCTCTCTCCTTCTCTTTTCAAGGATGGCGGAGAGAGGTTGATATCAGAACTGACTAAACTCCTCCAGACGATTTGGGAGACTGAAGAGGTACCTCGCGATTGGTGCTTGTCAACAGTAATTCCCGTTTTCAAAAAGGGGCCCGAAGTCTATGTGACAACCACAGAGGCATCAGTTTGGTATCTGTTGCTTCCAAGTTACTCACTGGCCTCATTTTACGTCGGCTCACTAAACCCAGAGAAAGCCAGATACGTGAAGAACAGGCAGGATTCCGATCCGGTCGAGGGTGCGTTGACCACATTTTTACCTTGCGACGGATCTTGGAACATCGGCACTCTTATAGGCAGCCGACGGTCTTGGTCTTTTTGGACCTGAAAGCTGCTTTCGATTCAGTTGCTGCTTTCGATTCAGTTGCTCGTAACGTTCTCTGGAACTGTCTTCTTCGCAAGGGAGTACCAGGGAAATACGTGAATCTGTTGAGATCACTGTATGCTCACTCTGCAAGCAGGGTGAGGGTTTATGGACAGCTGTCTCGGGCGTTCATCACTTCTAGTGGTGTTCGTCAAGGGTGTCCGATTTCCCCTTCCTGTTCAATTTTGTCATGGACGACATTCTGGAGGGTGCGCTTGAGGAGTCCAGTGAACTTGGTGTTGAGCTTCTTCCTGGCGCTCGGTTGACCGATCTGGAGTATGCGGACGACATTGTCTTACTTAGCCCCTCTGCCGAAGACATGCAGACCATGCTGAACAAGGTGATGACCGGGCTGGTTTGTATGGAATGCGCTTCGCACCTTCAAAGTGCAGTGTTACTTCAAGACTGGGGCATTTCCACTCCTACTTTCTTTATTGCAGGTAATCCGCTTGAGACTGTGGACAGTTTCACATACTTGGGTAGCATTATCTCGTCAGCTTGTATTGCTGATGAGATATCAACGAGGATAGCAAAGGCACGAGTTGCCTTTGCCAACCTGCGTCATCTGTGGCGTCGAAAAGACGTTCGATTGTCGCTGAAAGGAAGAGTATATAATGCTTGTGTGCGTTCTGTTTTGCTCTATGGTTCGGCTGGCCTGTCCGCGTTCGCAAGCTTGCTGTATCTTGACCATCGTTGTTTCTCCTAGCCTGACTGATCGCGTGAGCAATGCGGCAGTTCGCCGGCGCGTATTCCGGAACGCTCGGGATGCGCGATCGATCGGTCAACTACTCACGTTGCACAGCCTGCGATGGTTAGGTCACGTACTCCGTATGCCAGCTGATCGTTTACCGTACCGGGCATTATATACTGAGACCACCAACAGTTGGGTGAAACCACGTGGTGGTCAAGCGACAACGTGGTCACGAAATATGAAAACCCTGACTGCTCCACTGAGTAAAGTGGGTAGGTGTCGCCTGCCTGGATGGGGTCCTCGTGATCACTCAAACCGCTGGTTAGAGACGCTATCCGAGATGGCGGTGTGTCGCAGTCAATGGCGTACCTGCATCCATACCATTTCTAGTTCTTCGCTTAGACTTCTATTAATTTTCAACCTTCTTAGTAACGTTTTCTTCTAGGATATTCCACGTCACTGTTGAGGTGAGCGGCAGCCCGAGCCACAGTACCTTTGGTCAGGCTCATGATTGCTATGATTATGTACAGCTAAATCATGTCCGCTAACTCTAAAAGCGGTGAACAACACGGTTAATGCTGTGACACCGATGATCTGCTAGGCTGCGGTGCTTATCACTTTAAGACATATAGTTGACCCTTCCGCGTAACCTATCATTCGAACTTGAGTGTTAGCATAATCACTTGTTTTCAACGACAGTCAGAGTGTTTCAGACGGGGAATATTTCACTCAAATCAACCACCAGTCTAGTCAGATATAATCTCTAGGTGGACGTTGGTTTGTGAAGGTAACGTCGTCATTGTAACAGTTCAGACGGTTCATTGAGGTCTGATCAAGGTGGGCGGGTAACCAGACTGGTTGACGTGAGTAAACAATTTGTTGGGGAGTTCGATTATCGACCGAAGTACGGTAAGGGTGGTCCAGGTACAGATATTACAAACTATACCTTACTGCTTTGTAGTTTCTGAAATGTCGTCACAAATTAGAAAATCCCCATTTAGCAAGCGCGGATCTCTGTTTACAGTTCTTCCTCACCGCGCTATTTCAAGATAAGTACACATGATCAAAGTAGTGATAAAAATAATAGTGGTGAGAAACTTATATCAGTGGGCACTGCTTTCATGTAGACGTTTTGAGCTGTATGTGGTCAGATGGCAGCGGTGCTTGAACTAATTGATTTTGTGCACACACCCTGTCCCTTTTTCAAACATTAAAATGGAAGTTAGGTCATAGACGAATGCGGCCGTTGAGATACCCGGCAGTTCTCGTGCCCTGAGTCCCTACGGGCAACATTGATCTGTATTGTCTGCTCGTCAGATATTTAGTGCGATTGTGTAAGATTGCATTGATGAAATGGGATGAATAGTTTAGATGCAGTCGTTCCTATTCGTCGATCTGAGGACACCTCGTCCAGTTATTTGTTATCAACAGTAGAGCGTTTGAATGAACAGGGCTAATTCTGTTGTGATGTCCTGAAGCGGCATACTTCTGGTTTGCGTCCAGTAGTAAAAAAAACAGATGAACTTATGGCGCGTCGATTTTTTAAACCAAATCTCTGTTTCAGTGCCCGAGTATTCTTCAGTAAGGTGGCGTGATATTCGTATCGTTTACCAATACTTTGACGTTTCGACAATCCTGTGAATATATTTGCCCAACTGGTTTATGCGCTTGCTTGTCATCTTGTTTTACCACATGGCAACGTGTGCTTCCGTAGCTGTCTCGTTTAGTCTAGTAGAAGACATTCAATCGCTTTGATAAAAATGGCTGTTTGTAACGACGGATATATATATATATATATATATATATATATATCATAGAGTCTGCTCTGGGTACCACTAGAACTACACCTGGAGGTCAAATCAAACTGATAACGACCGCAAACAGCTCGGTAATGTTTCTATAATAGAAAATACATGGATATCAGCAAATACATAAGAGTAGATATATGGAATCAATATGAAATGTCACATACGTTCGAAATGGTACGTCCCGAGAGAGTTTTCGACCGTCAGCGGTCGAGCATAAGCAGAAAGTGTCCAAATTCAAGATGGCGGTCAAGAACGACTTTCATGTGGGTATAATTATGTCATCACACATATTACTCACAAAAAGGTAGTAGGCAGCGAATAAAGAGAGTCCAAACGGATGTTACATACCTATTTGATATGTTACACATATGATTCCAACAGCCAAAAAGGAATTCAGAATCTGTTCGTGAGATATGTTCAGCTTTCAGCTTATGTCCCGTCTGAACATAAGCTAGAAGCTATACATATCTCGCGGTTCGGTTCTGAATTCTTTTGTGGCTGCTAAAATCACAATAGGTGACTTCAACATTTGACGTGGCCTTCAACTCTTCGAGCCAAACTCAGTCGTCATTGGTCATTTGCCCGCAAAGTACAATTCCTATTTATTTGATTGACTGACATACCCTTCTAAATACCTCATTATTCACCAGTAAAGCTTGTCACCTTCAATGTTTGACTGTTGCGCGTATGTTGGTGATCCTCAGCGTCGATCTGTGCTACCTTGCTAAACACGGTTTTAGGATTTTAGCATTGTACTACACCTTCAGTCTCGGTCGACCACTCCATCATGTGCGTACAGTGTGCGCTTGCCTGGAGGCCGTGCGTGTGCCGAACGACGCTGGGCTGAGCATCTTCAGCAGCAGTTCATCCGATCTTCCGTGCCCTTGACTGTCTTCAGGTACTCCCTGTTTTTAATCGTCTGTTTACGTTTCTCCCCTTGGAAACCGAAGTCTCACTTGATATTAAGTTCCTGAAACGTCACGAGGGAGCCCCGGTCCAGACGAACTCCGTTCCGCAGTTTTTATTGATGGTGTCACAGCGTTACTCACAGAGCGGGTGGCTACACTGCATAAACTCCACGTCAGTGACTTTGTTCAAGGTGATCTAGGTTTGGCCAACGTCATCCCCATTTTCAAAGGAGAGATTGGTCTAATTCCCACCGCGTCGAAGTTGCTTGCAGCCTTTATACTGTGTAGACTAGATGCAACACGCCAACAACACCTCCGCGAGGAGCAGGTTGGGTTTCGTCCTGGCCGTGGCTGCACTGATCTTATTTTCACGTTGCGCCTGATGCTTGAACTATACGATTTATATGGAAGGCCGACAGCTGTCTTTTTAGACATCAGATGGTCCTTCGATTCAGTTGACAGAGCCGCACTCCAGGATTGTCTAACGAGGGACGTTATGGTCGAGAAGTATGTTGACATACTGAAAGCAATTTACTGTGAAAGCACGGGCCCGGCTGTGGCTTATAGCGGCGTATCATCGACCTCCAACATTTCAAGTGGGGTGTGACAAGGTCGTCCGGCCTCGTCGTTTGTAGTCAGCTGCGAATTAGACGATATCCTAAGGGGTATCCTGACAGACTGGAAATATGATGGTGTGGAGCTACTCTCAGACATTCGATTTCGAGATTCAGAGTCTGCAGACGATACTGTTCTTATCTGTGAGGGTTCACAGGGAGCCCAGAACATCCTATACAGCCTTCAGGTTTCAGTTCGTCACTTAGGTACTACCTTCGCACCTATTAAGTGCATCGTGTTGTTGCAAGATTGGTAGAACTCTGTGCTTCTTCTTACCTCTGGTGATGAGCTGTTGGAGGTATTAGAGATTTTAACGCACCTTGGGAGCTCTATCACTGCTAGTGGAATGTCCGATGGAATCTAAAACTGTATAGATGAGGCCTAGAAGGCGTTTGTCACCTCATATCGTCTTTGTCATCTGCATGCCCGCAGTTTTTCTATGGAAGGTCGAGTGTACAATGCTACTATAAGGGCGGTCCTATTATGTACGGCCGCGGAATGTAGTCCGTCCACATGCAGAATGCCCACAGACTGTTCGTTTTCGACCGTTGGTGGTTATGAAAAATTACCGGTGTGTAGTAAGAACATTGTGTTAGCAATGGTGAAGTTCACTCGCGTGTCTTCTGGACGGGTCGACCTTTTCAACCACTGGGTGCAGTGATCTCGTACCAGATTTCCTTGCCTTGACCACATCTTATGAATGCCAACTCACCACACACCAAACCGTGCCTTGCTTGCGAGTGGTATGTTAGGCTGAAAGCGGCAGCCTGGTGGCTAACGTATAGTTCCGGTTTGGGATATAAAGGCATCCACGTTGAAGCTCGCTCAGTAGGGCTTTCGCGGCCTCCTGACTGAGATTTTAATGGCAATGAACACCTTTGATTCAGGACGCTGTCTGATATGGCGAAGACTAGAAGTCACTAACGCTTATGTTGCGAGTCTCTGTCTCCGTCAGTATGTCTTCTTTCTCAATGCACATCTTTCGTTTTCCTTACCTTCCTTAATGTCTTATTCATGTGCGTCGTATCGCGTTTGCAACTTCATATAGTTCTTTCTTGTTAAGTGTGTTCTACCCATCATATTCTTCAGAAAGATTTGAATCTATGTCCGAACCACTTCGTTCTTAACTACTAACTCTTCCGGTTTACCAAGTGATGTATGCCATCCCCGCTGCTTCGGTGTGGTGTGTTTGTATTCTTTCCTTAGCAGTATCGTTCGACGGAATTTCACGAGTCATTCACCTTCTCACCTCAACCATGTCACTTGTATGACTCCTACGTTCACCCAACGGATTAATGTACAGTTTTGCCAGAAATTTTGGCAACATATACTCTGTAAAGCTGATGCAGATGGTTGTACTGATGGATATTATCCAAGGTTATAATTTCTGTCGACGATGTTCTTGTTATTGAAAAGTGAGTGCGAGTGATACTTTTGTTTTGTTGTCGACTCATTTGTTTCATTTAAAGGTCCGCTATCGAGGGGGGTATTAAATATGTTACACAGGATAAACAATTTGTAAAATGGGATACTCTACGCAAATTTGGTGTAGCGCCTTGTTTATTTGTTCCTTTGGAATTTGTCCAGTGCATGACGTGCATTTAAACGACGTATTTTGCACACATCTAACAAAGGATGTTTAAGTGAACTGTAAATTTGATCAGGTGTTTTGTGTCAGATGACCGGCACTATTGTACTGTTACTCTTATTCATAAGTTGAACATCACCCACAATTGATCGCAGCTGTCGCATTCCCATAGACTTTCCAGTCGGCCCCTTTCGAAAAGAAGCACTAGACTCGAGTTTCGCTCTCATTAGAGCTCGTCAGTAGTGCATATCCTTGCCACTGCCGGGACTAGAACTCCGGCCATGCTTTCATGAGGCAACCGTGTTTACCACTGCGCCATTGACCTCACATTAGGCACGACCGAATTATCATATGTGAACGCTCAACCACTTTCGCTTGTGAGTAATGATCAGGTTGCCCGATCGTCTCGAGAGGAGACACAGTTACTGTCTGTAGACTGCAGCGCTGGGCCACCATCCTCGTCAACTATGACTTCGACATCTGCTATCGTCGAACTGAGGATTTCGGCCAGGCTGACGCCCTTTCGCGACTCATCAGCAACCAGCATCCCGTTGAAGAAGACACGGTGATCGCCGCTGTATCCATTGAGAACGATGTACGCCAAACACTTCTCGATGCCATCCGTGCAACTCCAACTACGGCGTCTGAGGTCAAACTCGCTTCGAAAACTGACCGCGTGCTGCAGCAAGCAATCACATACGTCCAAACCAGATGGCCATCAACTCCACCATCCGGTGAACTGCGCCAGCTCTATCAACGACGCGAATCCCTCTCAGTCGTCGACTCCTGTCTGATGTTCGCTGACCGCGTCGTCATTCCGTCTTCGCTGCGCCAATCTGTTCTCAGACAGTTTCATTCCGGACACCCTGGTGCGGGACGTATGAAAGCGATCGCCAGGAGCTACGTCTACTGGCCTGGCCTCGACAACCAGATTGAAGATCTGGTTAAGCAATGCAGCCGCTGCCGCGAAGCCGCCAAGAACCCGCCGCGCGTCGAGCCTCAGCCATGGAAGCAACCCGAACATCCGTGGTCACGCCTCCATGTGGATTTTGCAGGACCCATTGACGGTATGGTATACCTCATCCAAGTGGCCTGAGATCGTCCCGCTGACGCACGCCACAACCTCAGCCACAATCAACAACCTTCGACGGATTTTCAGCCAACATGGCCTGCCGGAGACGCTTGTCTCGGACAATGGATCGCAGTTTACCTCGGTCCAGTTCAAGGAGTTCTGTATCCAGAACAACATCCGGCATCTGCATTCACCACCATACCACCCACAATCCAATGGTCAAGTCGAGCGCTTCGTCGACACATTCAAGAGAGCACTTATGAAGTCTCGCGGGGAGGGACCGACGGAAGAAGTGCTGCAAAGGTTCTTGCTCACTTACCGAACCACCCCGAATCCGGCGACTCCCAATGGACTCTCGCCTGCAGAAGCTCTCATGGGACGCAAGCTGAGGACGAAATTCGACGCGATGATTCCAGTGGAAAAACTCCCGGGAGATACGCAGCAGCTCTCCCGACGTGGATTTGCCATCGGCGATCTAGTCTATCTAAGGGAACATCGCCCCACTGGATAGCAGCAACAGTCCAGCAACGGAACGGCACGGTCCTTTACGACGTCAACGTCGGAAGCGACATCTGGGTGCGCCACCGGAACCAACTCCGCCCACGCCATTCCTCAAGCACTGGACAAGTTCAGAATCAATTGCCACTGGACCTACTTCTCGACACCTTCGAGATCAGGCGCCCGACAGAACAAATTCCCGCACCGGCAACTTCAGCAACCTCAACCCCTAGACCGAGCAGAGAGCTGTCGGCTTTGCAACCAAGGCGATGGACGGACCGCAAACGCAAGCCCACCTGTCCAATGCAGCTCGATCCCCGTCAACGGCGGTACCAATAATGCTCAACAGGGGAGGTGTTGGGAAAAGGCACTTTTTCCCAAAATTCGCCTTATTTGCCGAAAGGCATTATTGTAATCTTTTGTCTGTTCGAGGGTTGTTCAAAGGTGATAATGCTGCAGAATGGCTGGTAAATATGCTCAACCAATGGGAGTTATACCTCAACTGTACTCTGTATCCCCTTTTCTCCGGTTTTATTGTTTCTGTCAGTTCAAACCTTATCTATATATATCTGCCCTTTCACTTGGTTCTGTAGAACAGGTTGTATGTGGTCGGACTCCAAGACAGTTTTCAAACCGAATCCGAGGTCATCACCCATGTTGGTTGGGGTCGGTTAACAGTGCTATATTCTTTCATCTGACTGGTTTATCGCGTGTCAGACAACCCATCAAGGGCTATCCGAATGAAAACATTCCGTACTGCTGAGGTTGTCGTAGTTAAGCTGCTGCACCCAGCAGTTTCTTCAAGCGTTACATCTACTCTGACCTTAACTCTACCTGATCGATAACCATGTTGCACGGTTAAACCAATAGACAGACGAGCATGAAGTAATGGACCAATCAAACCATCGACTGTGACCTTGGTTCTCTTTAACACGTCCAATCTATATTTCGATCTTTCTGTATAACCCTTCTATGTAGTTGTACTGATCTAAAGATGAACTGTCGAAAACATGCTCCCCTGTATGTTTTTAATCCCTTAGACCACAAGTGAAACTTCCTTAAGCTAACGACGACTGTTTTATCAGGGATTCACAAACTCCAGCTGGTCATAACTTCTAGATGCAGGCTACACAATTTTGTTACTTGACTGATTCGCTCATTTCTGGTCACGAGCCAGACCAGGGGGTACTGTGACTCGGGCCGCTATGGTTGAACTGAAAAAAATGTGTTATGGATGCAGAAACGCTATTAGCTGCTGCACGCTGCTTTCTCTGCTGGAATTATCATGATGTCCACGGCCGAGCAGGTGACATTTAGTCACTTCACCCAACAAAACCGTCGAAATCATCATATTCCGCAACCCCGTCATTGTTTGACGTTCCAGTTGTTTTACCCAACCGTTGGCGTTCTCATTATATAACGTCCAGTGAAGTGACCGTTCGAGTGACACGGCAGGCTTGACTCTACCGACAGGTTGTACATTTGTAGTGTTTGGTCAAATGATTGTGCATCCTTAGTCTTTTTTAAACACGCGCTGATTAACTGTCATGCTGCTTACACGATCAATCCAATTTATGTGGTCTGATTAGTGAAGACGATGATGACCAGCCAACAACTACGTTGATATCTTCGTTGTAAATAGGCAACGCTCCCAAACAATGGAAGAAAATAACCTTCACGCAAACATTCTTTTCAGTTGCAAGTTGGTGTCATTTTGACATCGCAGCTGATCAGATTTGCGAAAACGGCACGTGCTGTTCGTCTTGTTGATATTTCGTTGGCAGTATTGCGAGCTGTTGAGATGATGCTACACAAGTACGTGAAACCACCTGTTCTTTCTTTGTAGTACTTTACTTAGTAGTATGAAAGCTCCAATCCTGAGGCAACACCACGCACTTAGAAGGTGCGTAGTATATTCCATGCAGTCCACTTCGTTGAATCATCTCGGTAAGCGTGTTCTGTTTGCTTTCGGCAAAAGGGTTAAGCAGTACAATACCATCCGGATAGTCCATGTCTGTCAACTTGATGCTGAAAAAAATCCCAACTCCAAGTACGTTAGATTCCCCGAGAGCTCTTCGCCAAACGTCGTATACGACTAAATTAAACAAACTAGAAATCGGACACTTGACGAATTCAATTCAAATGCTTTCCCTCCGCAGGTCGGGGCAGCTTCTACTGTCGTGCCGTGTAAGAAACCTCCTGAAGAAACTTACTCTTAATAACTTGACCACTGAGAACATTGCACTCCTTTCAGAATACCCAGAGTGTCTTTTACGAAATAACGTCAACAAGTACGCATTAGTCCAACCGTTGCATGTTTACGTACCCGTTGGGAGAAACGGAGCTGCCTGTTATGCATTGGGCTATCTGTGACGACTTAAAAGTAATCAGCAATCGCACTGGGCTGTGGGCAAAGACTTCGTGCGTTGTCTGCATTCGGCAGGTCCCTAGGATACCGACTGGCGGTGCGTCCTGAAAATTATTGTTTGTGGGACGTCAGTGTGAGTGCTGTGTCTTGGTAAGGCAGCCATTCGTAGTGCATAACAATGTTGCACTGAAGCAGGCGGTGTTTGTGGTTGCTGCTCAGGCAAGTGGTTTGAACGATCTTTCATACAGAGGCTGGGTAGTCTACGTATGTTTTCACTATCTTACCGGCGTATACAGGGTTTCCGAATCTTACCGTGTGCTGGCCCATCGCACTGGACGTTAATTACAGACGTTTTATGCCAGCTTTACTACATGTTCTGTGAGTCTACTGAACTTGAATTAATCTCAGTAGTATCACGTGCACTTACTGTTGAAAATAGGCGTGATAGTCAAAGTTTCCTGTAGGACCCCATTCGTGTCACTTAGACGCGGATTTTACTCGTATTAGAACAGTGTTATCATACATATTCAGAAACACACCTTTCTTTTGTTTGTTTGCTACCTCGGCGGTCGTCAGCCGGACTGTTCAATGTCGACAGTTTTGGAACGGTTACCTGATTGATCGAGTAGGTCTGTCTTGGAATCATTCTGTTCGCTAACTCTTTTCTTATACAGAGTTCTGGACGTACATCTGTGAGCTGCCCAACAAGTGTTATCCCCCGGCTACCGTAGATAGAAACGCATCAGTCTTTGCATTTCACCTCTCTTGTACGAGTCGGTGAACGTGCACACCTCGTGGACCTCTTCGGATATCCTTCTACAACACGATTAGAAGTGCGTTTGGTCACATCTTTCCAGCCGCAGTCGAAAAGGCAAGGCAGTTTTGGATCCAGCTCTATACTGACGTATTACGCTCCAACCAGCCCAGTCTTAGTCGTCGCCGACGTGTTAAAATATGTTTTTGATACAGTTCTTTTGCATAGGTTTTCAGACGATATTCAGAAGTATCTCACCATACTGTGTACCGCGAAATAATTTCGCAGCATCTTTTCAAGTACCTATTACAGTAGAGCGCAGTTATACAGAAACAAAAGTGAATGACCATTGCAGAGGGACAAAATTGCACACACCAACTTAAGTGCACGTCCAATGCATACTGTAGTGAATCTGTCATCAAGGTGTTCACAAAGGGGTCTCATTTTTCTGGAACTACTGTCTCTTCGTTCCACTGCAACTTACTTTCACTTACAGCTCGGTTGTTTGTTTGCAAGGTGTAGGCATCTTGAATGTTTGAATATAGACGTAGTTATTTTTAGTAGTTAGGTCTCTTCCTCTTTCCCTTTTTTCCCTTTCTCTCTCCCTGTTCAGGGTTTGCTTTTTCTTCACGATTTTGTGACAGTTAAGCAACTTTGAGAACCACTGTTGTGTTGCTGTCTATGATGGTGATGAAGCAACTTCTGCCCTTTCGCTACTTTTTGGATGCAAAACACTTCACTTAACACTATTTGGAGTCGGCAGCTCGACAGACGAGCAATTGACGATGT
The DNA here is from genome assembly GCA_014220965.1 of Paragonimus kellicotti. Classification (NCBI taxonomy): domain Eukaryota; kingdom Metazoa; phylum Platyhelminthes; class Trematoda; order Plagiorchiida; family Troglotrematidae; genus Paragonimus; species Paragonimus kellicotti. The sequence continues at coordinate 119,845 of LOND01000556.1, read as the reverse complement.
TGGTTGGTCACTGTCTCCTGTGGACTCCATCTGGTTAATTGAATTTATTTATCCGATTAGTCTGGAATATACACATATGCCCAGCATGATTGTTGTCCCGCTGTACCTGAACATGTCGCTTGAAGCGACTCTTGATGTCCTAAACATTTCGGCGTGCTAGTTTATGCTCCAGCAATAGAGTAGAAATAGTCCTGTAAAAGCCTAACGTTGAATTCCACCCTCATCATGATTTGCAGATACTTGGGTAGTGTTGCTATAGGGAATCCGCTGATACCTTTGCTGGTTGATACATTTGCCACTTATCTTCAGAAGAACGCAACATCCGCCATTGGTTGCACGCATTTGTTTTCCCGCTACGTTGTCCATCTATTGTCTACAACGCCTAATAGTGTGACAGCAGATTTTATAGTTTCATTATCCAGGCATTCTCACTCTCTCTTACGTAGGATTAATATGCGCCCTTCTTGACGTCTTTATTTGGTTCTGACATGGATACTTTGAATCCAGATGACTATTTGATTGCGATAGTCCAAATTCCACCCGGACAAACCTCAAATTATCTATTAGATGTATCCAAACCCAAAACTGCAAGATTCCTTCGCAAATTTTGTAAACGAATAGTTTCCTATCCATCCACTGCTATATGCAAATCGTTCCCATTTACGTGTGAGAAGGAGGATAGATTTACACTTTCAGCAACAGAGGAGAGTCCGACGCCCATTTCCTTCGTTGGTAAAGGATCGAATAACCAATGGTATCTTCGCCATCTTCCAACCCATCGGTTGACCGTGAAGCCTTGCAGTTTCTCATATGATATGTAAGTTTGCTATTCCACGACTGCTTTTTTAATATTTATGTATACAAGTTTGTTATTTCTCATACGTAATGCGTGTTAAATCTCATAGTACCAACTAACAGTATAGTTGAAAACGTCGTACCTAATGACTACTTCACCGTCAAACTATAATGGAGTGATTTTTGTAATTCTTAAAAATCACCTCAATCCCGTTGATCACAAAAATGGTCTTGAGGATTTCGTGCACTTGTTTCGATCCGTATACCTGACGGAAAGTGAGCAACATCGATTTCCCAGTCTGCGCGTAGGATAGGTATGGTGTATATGTATGGTATATATATACGCGGGATACATCTGTTAGCTTTTATTTCGTTTATTCTCATGTTTACTCTCCATCGGTGTTTGGCCTGAAAATTTAACGGAACCAACATATTGGCTGATGCTTGAACACAAGGCTCGCTCGTTCCTAACTTTTCTATGACGTCATTGGCTGGAGTTGTACACTCAAAAAATGTTCGTCAGTGTTTCATCATGCCAATCAACCGTTTCATTCCAAATACATCTATTGCCCAACAGTTTGGTAAAGCCGTTTATTATCCTCTTGAACGAGCATGTTTTTGGGACCACAGACTAATCAACTGAACTGGGGAAACGAACAACTCTTGGAGTCCATTCGGACGACATTGCGAAGAAATGGTTACAAACACAGCAGAGAAATAGAGATGTCACAACATCACTGGGTAAATTTGGAAGGTCATTGTTAGAAAGATTAACCCAGTGTATCCCGCTGTTCTGATTACAAGACAAAGTTCTCTGAGACTGACCTAAACTTCGTCCTGCTTACCTGTCTTGTCCAGTCCGATTTATTTAATTTCAGGTTTGTCCGCCCTAATAACCTATGTACCCTTAAACACACCTGTTGATAAATACAATACTTTGATCCTCTTGTCTTCTTTGTCTCTGTCCACCGTCAGTGCGTGGACGACCAATGTTCATCTTCCGTATTTGTCGAGTTTTACTGATTTGCTCCGGTGACTGATTACCCATGACTGTCTAATGTGCGTTGTCATTGTTTTGACCTTTTTCGTACCGAACGGTCTGTGTTTATCTTTCTCTCCGTTCGTCATCAGCATACTCTTGGTCTTACGGATGTGACTTTCTATCTTTCGGCGAACGCTCACGAATTAGGGTCTCTTCCTACTAACTTGTAACCCGTATCGTTCACGTATGATCTGCCTTCCGTTTGATTTCGAATATGTGGTCTATTGTACACCATACCCAAGGTTCTACGGAGGAACGTACAAACACATCCTAGTTAAGTTGAACAGCTTGCGCTTTGGATGCTGGGTCAGCCTCATTTTCAGCTAAACATATGAGCGCGCTATCCAAGCTTTTCGGCGAGGGTAATCTTGGCGGTCAACAATTACAGTGACCAGGATGCGTGTTCGAACTGTTTACGGTCAGTTGCATGCTCATGTTGTCATCCGTATACAAGAGCCCGTGGTCGTCGGAGGAGTTCCAATGTGACTGATGGACAGGTTGATAATTTGTTGGAGCGAGTTGCTGGTGGTTCAGCGGTAAATTCCGAGCGCCTAAGATTATGAATAAAAACGCTCCACCGTTCGTAGGTGTTTAAATGACCAGTGTATCACCGCTGGAAATTCACGTCACATGTCATTGGCACGAACACAAGAAAACAGTCTTGAAAACGTTGCGTCTTCCAACAGCTAAAGTCATTTTATACTATTAAAAGTTTGTGAGGCCTGGTTCTCTCCATTGAAAGTGTTTTCTAACACCGTGCGCCTTAGGTAGCCTCAACGAAGGTATCTATTCTCTGCCTTCTGATAAAAAGATTGTCTTTTCCACCAAAGTGGTCGAATAAAAGCCGATGTATAGAGTTATAACCAAGTTGGTGACTGACATAGGTGGTTAAAAGCTTCTGATTTCACACCTACTAGAAAGAAATGTAAAAGCATTGTGGAGTTCAGTGGCCCGAATGGGTGAGAATAGTATTCTGGGCATCCTGGATGGTTTGGCTCCTTCAGAAGGTGTGTGAATAGTCAATGGCCCCAGCAACCTCATGATCGGATTCGCAAAACCTGCATACCGAGCTGTGCTCGCCCTAAACTCTATAGGATACACTGGGCTCTTGGGAATGCTGGTCTCTTTCCAATAGGCCTATGTACCCGTGTTGGCTGCTGACCTCTAACCAGACGCGGATTTCACTGTGCTGCCCAATGAGTTTAAATCAATGGCTCCTGATGAGGACCCCATTTTGCTACACTTCCTCCTCCTGGGTAAGCGGAAATTTTCATGTCCATTACCTACTAACTGTATAGTAGCGCATGATTTTACTTTTACCGAGCTGAGGTGCCGACACCCAAATCTGCTGTCTCAAAACCTATTTTAAACTCTGAGTATGCGTGATGAAATGTTGGACCACCTGGCTTCCGCGATAGGAAAGAATCCATAACTCTGTAAGTATCCAACTGTATCGCATATCGAACCTCGTATTTATATTTGAAAAACACTGAATTCGTGTTATTGTCGTTAATAACTAGTATAACGCTGCAGTCGTAGTCACACAGACCAGTCACTTATTGTCAATTGTTGACTGTGTTCATCAGCTTGACCTGACTGTCATAGCTCTTTTTTTAACCTGCTCGTCTGTGTAACCTTCGTCAGTGTGTTATTGAAAACGTCGACGAAGCACTGTCTGCCTACGTGACTGAGAGTGGGTTGTCTGAATCTGCTGATGGTTGTTGACACCGAAGAACTCAGTCGAATGTGTTAAGATGAATTGTATTCTGGTACTAAAAGTATGGATTTCTGGAATGACCGTATGATCTACGGACAGTAAATAAGCGAATTCCAGCCGTGCATCCACGTCTCCTGAGAACTTGTTCCAGTTTACCACCAGAACACTTAGCCGACCATCCATTGCAGCGTTAGAGAACGTCGCTGGTATATACCGTGAGACCAGTGGCATAATGGGAAACACGATTGCTTCATGAGAACGGTCTCAGAAGAGATTGAACGTCATTTTTGCGGGCATTCCGTCTCAGTGATCACCATCTGTATGCTGGAATGTTGTTTCAGCATTATTGGTCCTCTTCAGTGTCACGCAACCCACGAGATTGAACCCACCACCCATGAGCCATAGTCAGGTTGTTAGGCCACCACAGAACAGTAACATGTAACTGGCTTGACACATCTATTAATTTAGGGAAGACCCACTTGTCGAAAATCTAGGCTGCGGCTAGATTCGTACCGGCGACAAAACCACTGCTTAAACGTGGCAAACGCTCTACCAACTGAACTACGAAGGCAATCCGGAAGATCAGAACTGTTACATTTGAACCCAGTCACCCGCCCCTTTCACTGCTTCATACGGAATCCACCAATTGACCTAAGGGGTCGATTTTTTCTGCAAGATTTGCTAAATATTTCGCGCTGGATTTGAGCAGAGCCAACGTTGATCAAAGAGACTTGTCCAGCTCTGGAATTTATACGCTCTCGGTTGGGTTTATTTATCAGCTGGAGAACGCTTACCGCATTTGGTCAAGTTGTTTCCGTCGGTAGTTCGAATCCAGCCGAAGCCCTAACTTTTATCAGTTGGGTCTCTTCTAGACTTGTCTAGCTGACTGCAGAGCTGCAGAAAGGTATGTGAATTACTTTCTCACAAGTTGCGCCTCTTTCTCATGAACTGAAATCGATTGATCGTTTTTGTGTTGATTACGTAATCCATCTGTTTACTAAAACCTTTTCCACCTCTAGGGCCATGGTGACTGTTTGCTGGTTCGCAGGCTAGCCATCAAAACGGCCAGTCGACTTCTGCCTGGGTAAAGGTGGCGCAATAACCAGGGAAACTTGTTTGCTGTTCTAGCGGAACATTCGTCCGGGGCTGCAGGACTATACTTAGGCTTCGGTTCGTTTCCGGTGATTCACGTTATGGATTTGATCTTCGCCTGTAACCCTGCGGTTCCAGTATCATGCTAAGTTTACATTAGAACCCGTTTTAGTGCTGTAATTGGATCTACGGTCTGTGAGTACTTGAGTTGATCATAACATTTAAAAAATGGTCAACGACATGGCAAATGACGGAACAAAGGATAACGGTAATGAACAACGGACGACGGAGTATACACGATTAACTCGGAACTTCCCAGTCAACCCAACCACCCAAGGCTAACGCATGAAGACAGGAAGAAGACTGGCCTTCAAACAGAGCTTTATTATGTCGCTCAGTCCGAAGACAACATGGTCACAAACTCGTTCATATTTATAGAGTTTGTGACCAATAAGAAAGCAAGGTCGAAAAATGGACCAGACAAAAGTCCAGACAATACAGCGAGGTCCCAATCAGAAGACGAGCGTGTAGGCGGGATGCCAAAAATACCAACGAAAGGTCGAGAACACTCGTGAAAGGCGGAGATTACATAACCGTGCCAACCTTGAAGGTTACTTAAAATAGTAGTGAGTTACGCCTTTTGCAAGGCAACTAAAACGATATTTTTGGGGAAATTTAAGGGTTACCTGGTAGATCTTCCACGACTATTGATAATAGCTGATCTTTTTCGTGTCATCGTGAATGAGTGTTAGTGGTCGGTGTTGCCGATGGGTCCAATGTTTGAGAGGACGACCTGTATCGGTGGCCGACGGAGATTGATGTTTGGGAAGTTCGAATGTGTCCAGTAGTAGGTAAAGCGAGATGCTTCCCTGGTCGTCGCGGATTTCTTTATCGTCACTATGGCGTAGCCGGAGCTGATTGAGATGGCGGACCTCGCAACGGAAGGACCTTGCCTCGGCGTCTCGTCATCACACCTTCTGTCCACCGGTTGTGGCCGGACCGATAATCGTGGGCGTAGACAGGTGATTGAACTGATAGCAGAGCGTGTTCATCTGGAGAAAGTTGCTTCCCGTTTTGATTACTTCTTCGGGATCATGGCTGTCAACGTAGTTCACTGTTTGTGACTCATAAGAGCCTCGATAGGAGACTGGTTACTATTAGGAGTCGTCCAGTAGACAAGTAGGTACTGTTGTAAGATTTCTTCGGACGTCAACCTCTACGCCTGGGGAGACGGTTTCATGCAAACTGGTGGTGTTGTCCTAAGGACCCACGTGAGATGCTGCTAGCCGTTTTGCTTTACTTGTCCTGTTGAACTTTGTCAGATACTCCCCACAGATTTCACCACGTATCTGATGAGATGCAGCAAGATAGGCTCGAGGGCTACTTCATGCATAATCTGTCGTAATATCTTTTTGACCGTTTTAGTACATAGGATTTGGGATGGTGACATCATTCTCTCCTGCCGACACCCTTCCACAATTGTTCATATCCTCGAGAAACGTCACTGTGATGTGTGTGACAACCGTCGAGGGACAAGTCTGATACCGGTTGCGTCGAAAACGTTAGCCGCTGTGATCTCTCGTAAGCTGACTCCAACGCGCGATAAACAAATCCACACACCTGCTTGGGCGAGTACCATTCCATTTTGTGTTTTGGAGAATAGCACCGTAGGCTTTTTTGCTCCTCAGCGAACGTTCTAGTTTAGAATTAGTGGAATAAAATCAGTCTGGGGAATCGTGTTGGTTCTAAAGCGCGTGACTTATATTCTTAAAAGATTGACGCTTAGAGTAAGGAATATCCTCGCCAAAAGCTGGACGAACGATGCTGATATTGTGGGTTTTGTTTTGCACTGGAAAAACAGTTCACGATTGTCGGACTGCAGTGAGCCCCGTTTGACCTCTGTTATTTTGTCACTGGTTTCCTCAAAACTCATGAATTTGTTAGTCTGCTGAAGTGATGAAGAATGTGAGGTATGGTTTCCTCGAGATTGATTTCTTGTTTAGTATTCGGTCTGTCTCATTACAATTACAATCAACTACTCACGTTGCACAGCCTGCGATGGTTAGGTCACGTACTCCGTATGCCAGCTGAGCGTTTACCGTACCGGGCATTATATACTGAGACCACCAACAGTTGGGTGAAACCACGTGGTGGTCAAGCGACAACGTGGTCACGAAATATGAGAACCCTGACTGCTCCACTGAGTAAAGTGGGTAGGTGTCGCCTGCCTGGATGGGGTCCTCGTGATCACTCAAATATTCCCCGTCTGAAACACTCTGACTGTCGTTGAAAACAAGTGATTATGCTAACACTCAAGTTCGAATGATAGGTTACGCGGAAGGGTCAACTATATGTCTTAAAGTGATAAGCACCGCAGCCTAGCAGATCATCGGTGTCACAGCATTAACCGTGTTGTTCACCGCTTTTAGAGTTAGCGGACATGATTTAGCTGTACATAATCATAGCAATCATGAGCCTGACCAAAGGTACTGTGGCTCGGGCTGCCGCTCACCTCAACAGTGACGTGGAATATCCTAGAAGAAAACGTTACTAAGAAGGTTGAAAATTAATAGAAGTCAAGGAAGAACTAGAAATGGTATGGATGCAGGTACGCCATTGACTGCGACACACCGCCATCTCGGATAGCGTCTCCAACCAGCGGTTTGAGTGATCACGAGGACCACATCCAGGCGGGCGACACCTACCCACCTTACTCAGTGTAGTAGTCAGGGTTCTCATATTTCGTGACCACG
>LOND01000556.1:30304-99039 GCA_014220965.1 Paragonimus kellicotti | reverse complement strand
TGCATCCGGATGCACTTTCTGGCATGATCTTGTACTATTTGAACTATAACCTTGTCAAGGTTTAATTGATACTGTTGTGAGCCAAGAACGCAACGCATGGCTTATGCGTTTCAACAAGACAACAAACGAAAACACTCATCTGCATACGGTATTCGGCCCCGACCGCCACGGCTGCCACAGACGTCAACGCTCAGTTCCTTTACGTTCCCTTACGTACCAAGAGTCATTTCGTTCTTGGCTCACAACAGTATCAATTAAACCTTGACAAGGTTATAGTTCAAATAGTACAAGATCATGCCAGAAAGTGCATCCGGATGCATCCATTAAGTGATGGAAATGGTGTCGGGTAACTGTTGAGATAAACCATTTTAGAAAAAGGATAACAGGTAACGCCAAAATTTCTTGTGGACATTTGAGCGAACTTCAGCACAGAATTCTGTCGATTATTCGAAGACGTCCAGAGGTTGAAAATCTGGTAAACATTCCAGTTATTACGGCTTTTTCAGTGTCCGTGCGTCGTAAAAGTTTTCCCCATGTAGTGGATATTTGTGGGAACAGGAATAATTTTTTTACGTGTTAAATGAGAAGTTTTGACATCTTTGTTTTCGTCAATAAAATATAACGTTGGTAAGTAGTTAAGTATATCGCGACACTTGGGTGATTCGCAGTTATTTTCTAGAATTTAGCCGCCACGGAACTTTGAGGTCAATTCGCTCTATACGGCCAATGTTTTTAAACTGAAAACGATGTTTCAAAACATGTTGGTAGGCGGTTTTCTCTGATTGTTTGAGATAGAGGGGGCAGCACAATTGTTTCACTTTTGTTCTACTCCTAACTTTTACACAGATGAAATTTCAAACTCATCTGTGCAACTTCACCCTGTGTTGTTTTCTGTTACGTTCTCTTTCGATTTTCCGTGGACCCTAAGAAATAATCGGGTTGCTGGTGAATTTGGTTTGATTGTTTCATTGGACAAATTTGATAGCGAAATGCGTAGGCACTCCAGATAGATAATAATGTGAAATTGCTAAATGTAATCTTCCACATCTGCGCAGATTTTTTAAAAATAAGTTAATGGGGGTTTAAAAGCTCCGAAAACGTTTGACGTGAATACCGGAATTGTTTTCAATAAAGTCATCGGCATTTGAAGGGCTGAAAAAACGTTGCTCGCCAATTTTTTCCGTTGTCCGTCATAACCCAGGCGGAGCTCGCGCGGGCCCCACTTCATTTTGCCACTTGGACAGTTACTTCTAGCATATCTTAGTACACAAAATTTTAATGTCAGTTTGTTTTATGGAGCCGAGGTCTGGACTGAAATCGATTTTCTGTAAAGCACGGCACAGTGAGCAACGGCAGGTTTCAATGCGATTGAGTTAGATATACGCGAGGGTTATTTTTGTATTCCGCAACGTTTTATGTGCGTATCTTTTGTATGATGACCAGTAATCGTTCAATGCCGGTTTATATGAGTGATCACGTGAAGGCATTCCCGAATGAATAGGTTACTACAAATGTGGTTGAATATGTGTAAATAAATGTACATGTAGGCTGTAAACCTGCTTTTTCTACATGCCTGTTCTAAGTATAATTCCACATAAGATCGACCTACTAATAATTTTCAATTTCACATTTTCCAACAATCCGAGTAATGCGTGCACAATACTGTACATGGATAGAATGATGTTAATGATGCAGTACATAAATTGATGGGCGGGGTGTGGGTGCATTAGTGTAAGAAAGTCTGATTAGAATGCCCACTTTACTTGTGAAACGAATGTAAGTGACAAAAACAGCATATCAAATGTAGGGGCTCAACCCGAATGCAAGTGAAAAAACGTTAATGCGCGGAGCTGACGGTGTGTGGCATAGGTACACCTTGAACATGGGGATATCAAATACAGACCGAAAAAAGACAATTCAACCTATCGAAATACAGTAATCACGTCGTTTTTTATTCACTTTCATCATTAGAACAGGACAAGAGGATATCTACAACGTCGTGTGATGGCTGATGAGAAATTGTCACGCCAGGCATGCATCCGTTCCGGGACTTTAAACTGGTCCGTCTTATACCTGATTTAAATGCACCTCGAAAGAGTGTATTAGCGGCCTTGAACTGCATACCTCGACGTACCACTCTTCATTTGATACCAGCAGATTCCATCTGGTTGTTCCTGAGAAATATTCCGTGCAATCATTATCGTCGTCGTCCTCATCTTCCAGGATCAATTCTTCTGGAGTACAACTTTCTCGGATGGGAGTGAATTTTCCGTTGAACTGAGGGTTTGCAGGAGACATACGCACATTGTGTAGCGAATCATGTTCCGCGATCCTTGTTTGAAGGCCTGAGTATCCAGATGACATTCTCCATCGTTTGCATTCCCCATTTTCCCACTAACCTGACACTTGTTCCCACTACCTCACCCACCCGTTTTGTTTTATTGAACTAATGTGTCATTAAGTGTCCTTGGCGCGAGTAGCCATTCTTGTCCTGGCTTACTGGCGTGACGGCTGACCTTTTGCTGGTCCTGTTGAGAAACTGTTGATTTTGCTGGACGAGACTATCGTCGCGAACGATTGAGGTTTGCTTTTTGTAATTACTGATGCATTTCTTTCAATAGTACCGTAGAAATTGTTGGATCCAATCTTGTTTTCATTTTGGGGATCCGTTTTGGGCTACGCGTAACTCAACGATCAGACGTGGATCGTTACAGTACTCAATCTGACGAAACTTGGAATTTTGCTGATACCAAGTAATTCTGAACTCATGGAACCCAAGGAAGATTCCGGATGTGACAGGCAAGTCCGCTGTTCTGTAGATGCTGTTTCAGTTTCTGGCTCATACGTTAGTCGTAGATCCACACGCAGTCTTAAGAGTTTGCAGGCTAAGTCTACGTTGTTGCTAGCTGAGCTTAAGGAACGTGAAGTCATAGCAGAAGTCGCATTAGAGCGTAAGCTGGCCCAGGCTAGAATGGAAGTTGAGAGGGCTAGATTGTTGCTTGATCTAGCTGAAGATAAATATGCTCATGTTGACGCTTACCCCGTGCGGGAGCATTCAGTTGATCGGGATGCTCAGGTGGAACAGTATTTGGAGGACCAAAGCGTGAAGCCAGCTCCAGAATTGAGGTCAATACAGTCCGACGAGCGTCCCATCCCAAACGTTACATTCGGTAAGGTTGAGGGTAGTGAGGTCACTATTCTCCTCGGTTGCGACGTGCCCGAGGTGCATTGGCTCCTAGATCAAAGGCTAGGGGTATGTAGACAACCATACTCAGTGACGACTCTATTTGGATGTATGTTGCGCGGACATTTGACTAGTGAATGCCGGACGAAGGAGTCCGTCAACTGGCTGTCACAGGACGTTCTTACTTTGGTGGACCAGATTCGGGTCTTATATGATATTGAGCCCAATAATAGGTCACCGAATGGCCCCACACTTTCCAGAGAGGATTCGGTGGTTTTGTCACTAATACAGTCGTATGCGTTGGACGCAAACGGGCACTATGAAGTGCCCCTTCCTTGGAAGTGTGAGCACCTCACCTTTCCTAACTGCAAAATGGTTCAGAAACGTTTGTCGTACTTGAAGAGGAGGTTAAAACGTGATGCAGATACGTTCTCAAAGTACGCGAACGTGATACAGCATCACATTGAACGTGAGTATGTTAAAAGGGTCCCACAAGCTCATCTGGATCCAAGCTACCCGCACCGGTGGTACCCGCCACACCACCCTGTACTAAACGCTAAGAAACCAGGGAGGCTCAGAGTAGTTTTTGGCTGCGCTGCTAAATACCTGGGACTGTCCCTGAATGGCAGGCTGCATCTGGGCCCTGACTTGAGTACAAACCTGGTAGGCGTATTGCCACGATTTCGCATGGAGAAATTGGCACTTTCGGCGGATATCGACGAGATTTTTCTGCAAGAATGCATCCCCGTTCGTGACCGAGGTATGTTCTGGTTTTTGTGGTGCCCCGAACATGACCTTGTAAGAGATCCAGTAGGTTACAAAATGGCTTCCCATCCCCTCGGCGCTACCTCCTCTTCCTTCTGTGCGAGTTATGCATTACGACGTACCTCTGAGGACTGTGGGGCGTTGTATGAAATTTCCACCCGCGAATCACTTCGGAAGAGTTTTTATGATGACTGTCTGGTTTCTGTTTCCAACGTGGAGATAGCAAAACATTTTGTGATAGGGGTTTTTGACATGTTGGCAAGAGGAGGTTTCCGGCTGAGAAACTGGGTTTCGAATGACCGTGAGGTGCTGACATCAATACCGACCTCAGAGCTCTCATCCTCCCTAGCAGATATTGTAGCCAAATCCTTACCATCAGAACGAACTCTGGGTATCCAGTGGGACGCTGAAACTGATGAGTTGCGCTTGAGCCTCCAGCTTCTAGACAGAGCGGAGACCTGGAGAGTGATGCTATCCTGTGTCTCTTCGCCATACGACCATTTGGGCTTCTTCTCGCCATGGCTGCTGCCAGGCAAACGTTTGCTCCAAAAGTTGTGCAAGAGTGGTCTCGGATGGGACGAACCATTGTGTCTAGAAGATCGCAGAGTGGCAAGCTTGGTTGACAAGCTTAAAGGCCCTTGATGACTTCCGAGTTCCACGCTGCATGCTGTTTTCGCAGGCTATTTGACAGAGCTATCCGAACTGCATATTTTTGTGATGCCTCGGAAGAGGGTTATGGAGCAGTAGCGTATGGATGCTTCACCTCAAATGAAGATGCCAGAAACAGTACACTGCTGTTTAGCGAGGCTAGAGTTGCACCATCCAAATCAGTGACTATTCGGCGACTCGAACTAATCTTAGAAGTCTTGGCTGTGAAGTTACATGGAATCATCGTTGGTAACTTGGGTCGGATGTTCCGATATTGTTACTTCCGGGCTGATTTCATAATTGTCCTCTGCCGTGTACACAGTTTGTTAAATTGGTTCTGCACGTTTGTAACTAACCCCATTTCGGTGATCCACCAGTCGTCGGCGCCCAATCGATGGAGGCACGTGAGATCCGAAGAAAACCCGGCTGACTTAGCTTCGCGCGGTTTGGTGGGCGGCCTACTAGGAGGAAAGTGGCTGAAAGGTCCTGAGTTCTTGAGTCGATCTTGCAGGTCATGGCCTCCGAAACCCAACTCTCTCGTTGAGCCCAACGACATCGAACTAAAAAGACACCGGCTCACGTTCACTTTGTCGTACAGGCAAACGGCCTGCATAACCTTATTATTCGGTATTCAAGTTGGACTCGATTGCTCAAAGCCATAGTGTGGCTTTCTCGGTTCAAGTGCTACATTCTAAAACTCCATGGCGGGCGCTCGGAATCGAATTTGAAAGCCGGCTCTCTGAGTTTAAAGGAGATCAAAGCGGCAGAAATAGATTTGATTAGGTCAGTGCAGTCGGAGTGCTTCCCCGAAGAAGTGGCCCTGTTGTCCAGGCTGTCTGGTTGTGATACCCCCCTGCTCTCTCTCAAAGGAGCTCCTTGAAGAAATTGTCTCCCGTCATGATTGAAGGAGTTATACGGGTAGGAGCCGATTGTCGCCATCGGATTACAGTTTCGAGATCATGCACCCCATAATTTTGCCTAAGCGCCATTATATCGTTGACCTCATTATAAGACATCATCACGAAGTCGAAGGTCATTCGGAAGGTCTCATGTGTTGTGTTCGTTAAGGAGGCAATTCTGGATCATACAGGGTGGCGCGGCGGTTAAGCAATCATTGGATCGTGCTTGGCTTGTCGTCGCCGTTGTGTTACAGTCGGTAAACAACTATTGGCCCCCCCTACCATCTGTCGAGGTAAACCCAGCATGGCATCCGTTCACGAACGTTCAGTTAGATTATTTTGGACCGTTTGTGTGAAGAGGGGCAGGACTTCTAAAAAGATATGGATGTATATTCACGTTTCACAATCCCGAGCCGTGCATATCGAAGTAGCCCACTCGTTGAATACGGACCCGTTTATTATGGCCCTGTCACGATTCATCGACGCAGACGGTAGGCCTGAGGGCCATATTTTCGATAACGGTACCAATTTTGTAGCCGCTGTCAAAGAGCTTGGAGCTGAGTTCGCAACTTAGTAGCGAGTCGTCAAGGACACACATCTTACAAAATGGAATTTCAGTGGCACTTCGACCCACCGTGTGCTAACCAACGGGGTGGAGTACGGGAGCGATTGATTCGATCTGTCAGATGTATTTTGAGCGTAATCTGCCGAGGGCAACGAATCGATGACGAAGCCCTCCAAACTTCATTGGCTGAAGTGGAGTGTACATTAAACAACAGACCATTGGTTCCTGCTGCCGCAGACGGTCCTGACAACATCGTTCTAACCTCGAATGACTCACTTCTCATGAAGAGCAATGCAGGGTTGGCCCCAGAATCCAATCTGGTAGATAGGTACACTAATGTTGGAGACAAGCGGACCACATGGTAACTACCTTTGGGGAAGGTGGTCTCGAGAGTATGTGTCATCGTTGCAAGTGCGCCACAGGTGGTTGACGAGGCAACGTAATTTTCAGTGGGCGACGTTGTTCTCGTTGTATCCGACGGAGTGGCTAGAGACCAGTGGCCCCTGGGCCGAGTTACGAAATGTGACGTAGACAGTGATGAACTAGTCCGTACTGTAGAGGTTCGCACGAAGGCAGGTCTATTGAAGAGAGGACGTGAGCGCCTTTGTTTGTTAGAGGGCATGACTATTAGACATTGCGGTTCGCGAGGTCTCCAACGTATGTCGTGTGGATAGTATATCAAGTATAGGTAGGTAGGGAGCCAGAACTGTGCAGCACTACCAGCGGTCTGCCAGATGCAGACGAATTTTTGCGGGCGCTTGAAATTTGTTGATCCATGAACTGAGAAAATTCGTCTCCATCGTTTGCATTCCTATTTTTCCCCTAACCTGACACTTGTTCCCACTGCCTCACCATCCGTTTTGTTTTATCGAACTAATGCTTCATTAAGTGTCCTTGGCGCGAGTAGCCATTCTTGTCCTGGCTTACTGGCGTGACGGCTGACCTTTGACCTTGCTGGTTCTGTTGAGACACTGTTGATTTCTTTGGACGAGACTATCGTCGTGAACGATTGAGTTTGCTTTGTAATTATTGATGCATTTCTTAATAGTACCGTAGAAATTGTTGGATCCAATCTTGTTTCCGTTTTGGGGATCCGTTTTGGGCTACGCGTAACTCAACGATCAGACGTGGATCGATTACACTGATGCTAGTTGGATGTATGGAGACGAATTTTCTCAGTTCATGGATCAACAAATTTGCAATCAGGATCTGGAATATGCTGTGCGTCAGGTGCACAATTAGTAACAGTTGGTTCGTTTCTGTATTCCTTCTCATCAACACTACAGTGTTCATCTTTAACTTCATCGTCGTCGTCATCCTCTGCAATCTTTTCCTCCAGTTGAGAAGACAACTGAACAGGATTATAGGACTCGTTACCCAAGTTCAACGCGTTCGGATTGCCGAAGTCTAGCATGACGCAAAGTAGTTTCATTTGAGGGTTACATAAAACCTTCAGCCACATCACGGTGGCTTGCCAAGCCAAAGTTCGCAGGACATCTGCACCCACTTGAAAATAATAGACGCTGGTATCGTGTGGTTTTTACAGTGGGGTAGTTCGCTCTGAATTGTCAAGAG
Organism: Paragonimus kellicotti; assembly: GCA_014220965.1. Lineage (NCBI taxonomy): Eukaryota > Metazoa > Platyhelminthes > Trematoda > Plagiorchiida > Troglotrematidae > Paragonimus > Paragonimus kellicotti. The sequence continues at coordinate 91,403 of LOND01000556.1, read as the reverse complement.
TGACAAAACTGATTGCTAAAGAGTACGAATCACTCCGCTGGACACAAAAAATCGCACCTGTCGGTAGCTGTACACCCGGGAAGAATACACGGGTCTTTGGACGTCGACATCAAGTGAGTTGTCCATCGAAGAATAGATAACCATTCCGAGTCGATATAAATCATCCGCGATTCCTCGAGAGAGTTTGCTCCCGCGTCGGCCACGTTGGGGTCTTCCAACGCGGAACTTCTTGGATCGCTGTGAAAGGGACAACTGGCTATGGACGAATCGTCCTCGCCACTGTTCCCGTGGATATCTGGTATGAGTGAGTTGCCAAAGTTGTGTGGCTTCGGCATTCCCAGCTGTTCAGCGTCCAGAATACATTTGTCAAGAGCCAAAAATCGGGGGCTCTGTGACTGTCCGGAAGGAGATTCAGAGTGTTGCAAAGCGGCGGCGACTTTGCAGTGCAAATGGATCAAAAACCAGTAAAGAGACCGCGAATGACAGAGCAGCTGTTCAGCTGTGTGACTGTCCACAGCGTCAGAGCATACTTCATCGGTGAAATTCCGTGTACATCTCAACAACGCCTGTGTATCACCGTAGTGATAAACGCAACTAGGCCAGTCTTCAGTGAGCACGATTTCCAACGGAAGGCTTAACCGACCTAAGCGTAAGACCTCCACTATACATACGCGATACTCGGACCGCCCAGATTCTACCGGCTAATAAGGCTGGAGTGTTCCATTATGTAGTCATGCGTGGTTGAATAGTGGTGTGGTTAAAACGGTTTCAAGCGTTATCGTTGCACATTTGACTGAATCTTATCATTCTGTCAGTAAGAATATCGCTTTTCAGATGCACTGGAAACGTCAGCTTCCGTTTTCTCGAGCGATGCAACCGTCAAATAAATGGGGTAGCCATGGGAAGTCCATTAGGGCCATCTTAGTTGACTTTTTCATGTTAAGAATGGAACAAGATTTAGCCGAAGACATAACGAGTCTGTCACACTACAAACGCTACGTTGACCATAAACTAGTATTTAGTCAGTCCAAGCAGGTAATAGATAACCTAGTGCAGCGGTTAAATAACTGTCAAGTAAATCTAAAGGTACCGTGTTAATTTGAAACGAATAATTGTCTGCCGTTTCTAGACATACCCACAAATCGCCCGGAAGACGGCTCTATCAAAAGAGGTGTATATAGAAAATCCACGTGGCCCGACCAATACCTCAACTTCAGTAGTTTCACACCGGTCCGTCCAAAGCGCGCACTAGTGAATACACTATTCATTCGCGCAAGACGACTTTGTACACAAGACAGTCTTATGGAGGAATAAGAGCTTATCATGACTGTACTACGATGGAATCGTTATCCAAAAACGTTCATAGAAAGTCAGAGTAGGTCAAAAACGTCATCCACGTGGGTGATCACTTTCAGAAGAAGGTTTATATAGAATTGCCTTTAAAGGGCGACTACATTATGCATCAAACAACACAAAGACTGATGAATACGACTGAATGAACATTCAACGCAACCGAGCTTTGTATACCAGCTCGAACTCAGAAGTTGCGTGAGCCTTCAACCATGGGAGATTCGCCCGTTTGTGCCAGTTCACACTGTATCCACCAATTTACATATAACTGCGAAACAAGTTACATGGGCAGAACCGAGAGGTGTTTGATTTCCAGAATGAAGGAACATTTGTCCAAATGGGTGCAGAACTCAGTATCATCAAAGAACGGCAATGTCGTTGAAAAACACGCAAGCAACCAGCGTCCGCAATCGTAAGACATCTTGATCACTGGTTACGTCATCGACCCGACCTGTTCATTCAGAATCTTATTACGTCATCCCAACCCATAATTCTCGCGATTTACCGAAGCTGTGGCGATCCTGTGTGTGCAAAAACAGCTGTTCGTGCGCTTGGCTCCTACCTGGACTTAATGACCTTTCCTATCCCATCAGTCGATTATTCATCCCACCCACCCTAAGCTGTTCGATGTAGGAAAACATTTTCATGTTATTTCAAATTTGCTACTAATGAGTCAATACGAAATGCTTACATCTACCAGTCCTCGCGTCCTATAGGTTTTGTTCAACCTTTTGAAGGGAACGAACTGCTTTAGCTATACTGATTGTCTACAGAGTGCAAAGGAATCCGTCAAGAATGGTGAGATTCCGAATGTTGACCGTTGCCGAGGCCACTAGTATCCGATTACGCAACCCTGACCTTTACGTTCAGAAGTTCGTGCGGACATTTAACCTCCCCTGTCCCACAAACAACTAAGCCCGCAATTTGGAATCGTGGGCGCGTAAGTGAAAACAAACACGCCGTCCATAACCTCTACAGACCGTTTTCCAGACTCACCTCGGTTACCGTTTTCATAGGTATTGTGTTGTGAATAGCGTGATGATCAAACGCAGAAAATAAGTCTCGTTCGGTACTTTATCGTTCTGTTTATATGTGTTCGACAGGCCGGCTGTTCATAGTCCGGCAAACTGAACCACACTCATATATCCCACATACAAAATGTATGAAGTTACCCACCTTCCATAAGGCAGATCTTGCGAGTAGCCACGGGCCTCGTGATTACGTCCTATGAACAATGTTGGGATAGGAACCCAGCGCTCTTCAACATAATACCGCCAGAAATCGCATAATGCGTGATAATTTGCGGGAACACTCATCCCAGCTAAATCGTTTGAGTTGCGGAGGGACTGGATATCGCCACAGAAAAGTATCAGGTCGGTTTTAAATTTTCCAACATACTCAGTAGCAGCCACATTACTGCACACTCTGTCCAACTCACTATGAAGACACTCAACAGCGCACGTTTTCGCCATAACGAATACTGAGGTGAAATGGCCAGGCGGTTAATTGCATCAGATTCAGCAACCTGACGTACGTCTGACAGTGCTTGCAAATTGAAAACCTTGTACTGACTAAACGTTTGGCGACGTTTATTACTAGTTATGACATGTACTCCTTAACGCGTCCGTGAAGAACACGCTGAGGTGAGAGACGAATCACTGCGCGTATTCTGTAGTCACCTGAATAATGTTGAAACAGTGTGACAATTACGTTAATCCGTTGGCAGGGGAGGCATGTAGATAGAGCGGCCAGTTAAGTTTCACAAATTTTCGACTCACACGCTATTTGCACTACTGTCCATGAGTTCAGCGGGGTTTCATTGAAAAACTGTGTTGCTACTGTTAACATAGCTGCTTGCGTTGAGCGTCTGACGATTTTCACGTGTCTTATAGAGAGTCGGTGACCACGTTGTCTGTCTTCATTTATTCCCTTTTTGTTGATCCCTCTTCTTGAATTGGTGATCTTCTTGGTAGCGATGGCGAACCTTTCTTATCAAAGATGCTAGTTGTAGTCCGCGATTTTTTTAGTTATCGTGCAGGAAAAAAGTTTCATCACATTCCACTTTCCTATCTTGATACCTGGCGCAGAAATTCAAATAACCAAAATGTGTGTTACTGACGGATATCCGTTTGCTTTAATTGGTTGATTACTGAAACGACCTTGATGTATATCATGTTCAAAATTCGGTATGGCGGATGTTGATTTAGTCGTTTTTATGTGACAATAGTGATCCGTTAATACATGGATGCTAAAATAATGTATATACATGTTTACAATTATGCAGAGATTAAACCTCATATCAGTGACTGATGGTACTGTTTTAATTTTAGGACATGGATTATATTGCGGCTTTCAAGCTGAGTTTTGTGAATCGCTAATTTCAAACTCTCTTACAGTTTCGAAAGTGCCTGCAGATGTACATGTTGGATATCGGAAACAGTATGTCCCTCTTTGTACACACGCTGCAAACGTAAATCGTATCGAACTTTGTGCGTGTCCGGTCCCAGTGACTCGATAAGCGATAACGGCAAATTCATCTTGAGTTTCAGAATAATTTAGTAGCAAAAAGTTTGAAACTCTGGTAGCAATAAATGGCCACTGATGGCAAAACAAACTAAGAAAATACCAGTGACGTGTCTAGTTTTGAGACATGAGACTGCGCTAAGCAGTAACCTGCACAGTACCTTGCTTTCACAGCGTGAAAAGAGGTCTAGTCCTCATGGTCGTTCTTTACAGATGCCTGGTTGCCTGCCTCTACCTGGTGTACCCCCTACTCCGTGACGTTGTTTTCTCTCTGCTTCATCCCATCAACCCTGTGCACCCTGTGGGCCAACCGTGTGTCCCCATTACATTGGTCCGGACTCGCAATAGGTGTGCAGTATGCGTCTGAAGGACGCTTTCTCCGAAACCCAAAGCATCAGCACCAGTTTTGTTGACCTGGCGATTACCTACGAGGAAAATCGTGGTAGTGTCTTATCTCCACGACGGTTCCAAAATTTTGATGCAATTGTTGCTGAGCTGAAACAATATGAAGTTTGATCCGGCTCCTCATACTGCATCCGATCGATCAAATCTGTATTCGGTGATGATAAGCGACGTGTCTGTAAGTGGTGCGTCTATCCCCTGGGGTTCGATAGAGAGAGCCACTCCAACGTCAGCCGAAATATCAACCGGTATTTCAACGTCACAAAGTTCGCCATGTTGTAAACCATCCTTGCGGCGGGGTTGCTGCGAAATACGAGATATCAAGTCATCACCTCACCGTGGAAGATATCGAGGAAAGTCGACCGGAGATGCTCAACCGCATTGTATCCTGCAACATAACTCAATACATCCGTCAGCACTTCGACAGAAAGACAACGAAGAAAGACATTTGCAACCTTCGAGCACGACTATTCGCAAGGGGAAACATCGTTGTCTACCGAGGTCATTTGCAAGCCCAACTGGAGACAAATAGCAAGTGCTACTTTGGCGTAGATGATAACAACCGGTCAACGAATTTTATGTTCGTGAGTGATGAGCAGATAGAATTACGTTGGCGCCACCCCGAGGTCGTCGGCGTGGATGCTACTTGTAAGAGTTGTAAGAAACGACACAGCTTGGTTGTTTTAGTTGTTGCAGATGTTAGCGGAGTGGGCTTACCAGTGTGCTTTGGTTGGCTTGCAAATGAAACCACAGTAGTCATCGCCATATTTCTCCGCCGTTTCGTCATCTTCGTGGGACCAGTGGAGACAAGGATCATGACCATGGACGACAGTGCGGCCATACACGTAACAATTACACAAGAGCTGCTGCACGTCCATCACCTGCTGTGCCGAGTCCATATTTTGCGGAACTTGTGCAGTTGGACATCCAGCTGAACTATCAACAAGCGTTTTATAATTGTTATGCTGACACGTAACCGCTGAAGGTTCGTTGCACCCTCAGCTTTTATATGGACCACCGACACGTCGTTCCATATTGAGTATCTGATGACCAGGCTCACTAGCAGATTGCAAAACTGGATTAAGTGCCGCAGCCCAGAAGTCTTCACATTTGGTAGGAGGGACAACAACTTCGTAGAAGCCACCCGTCACTCGATCAAACGACACAATTTGAAACAAAGGATAAGAATCTGGTAAACCATCATGCGCACAACGGCCACCTTTGTCTACATTATCAACCGCCGCAAGGCAGTGTCCGTCTTTGCATGCCGCGCACACTCACACATCAACAGTCGTGCAGATTACGTCCGGTAGAGTAGACGTTTGGTTGCAAAGGCTGTGCAACTGACGTCCCAATACTTCGCCGACGAAAGCCACCTGATTTTCACCGCTTCCCAGACGGAGATTTCTGTGGTGGACGACAATCACATGCACAATGTTAATCCGACGAGCTATAATCGCGACTGTTCTTTTGCAGTGGAGTATCTCCTGCCATGCAGTCACGCCCTGCATGGATACCAGTCTTTCGGTGATCACTCGAAAAGCTTTCCCGTTGTTCCCCAACGGACCAGGCGTTTTAATGGAATTTTGTATATCTCCGCTTCTAACCATGGTGCACCAAGGAATACCTACTTTCGATCCTCCGATATGAAAGCATTTGCCGAGCTAGGAATGATGGCGAACAGACAATTGGATGACACAACGTTTGACCAGCTGTTGAAATAACTTCGTAAATTTCTTTGCAATGGCGGCCGCAACTGGTTGCTGCTTTACGTTTCCGATGGCAAACACATCTTTGGACAAAAACAACCTTTCCGTCGTCACCTCGGACCTCCCGGAAGGTCTATCTAACGAGGAAACAGTACCAGCAATTTCACCAGAACCGAGAGCTTCAACATCTGTACCCGCCACCCCCAGTGGACTTGTGAACGTTCATTCATTTTGGTGCCTTCATGCGCCGAACAGTTCATTAACTAACCCAGCGCCACCGGCTAAAATGATGGAATCACAACCGGGGCTCAATTCAGCGTCAATTGATCTACCAACGGCAGAAGTAAGTACAGACATCTGCGATGAATGCGAATAAAGGTTATCACTGGTAGAGTAGCAGAGTATCGACAAGTGGAGCAAGTGCCAATTCTGTTCAAAATGGAACCGGTGGGACGGCATCTTTACGCCGTTCTTCAACGAAGGTCTTTATCACATGCGATTCCAGCAATACTCTGAGACCAGCGTAAGCAGGTTAGTATAAACAATGTTGTCATATTTGACAATACGACTGGTATGGGCGACATAAGATTGAAGTGTACGTTTTGTTGCCAGTAAAATTCGTTGACAAATTACAACCTCAGATCCACTGCGAATACCAGTCCCTCCTCATTGTTATGCGGTGGTGAAACAGTTTTAGCTACTGTGCCAACGGGGCTCCGGTGAATGCTCCGTACAAAAAATATTGCGCCTGCAGGCTTAACAATGTTAACATTCTCACCTTCCCAATTACAGTTGGTAAACGGATAAACGGAGAAGAATACTGAACATTTGACTGTGGACTTCAAAAGTCGATTATTATTGTTCACACTATTTGCAACCGTCAACCGCATAGACGCAAATCTACCAACTTCCCCTATCGCGTTTATGTTCTTGTGTTTGCGCTATTTGCACCTTTTCCCTTTTGTTGTGATTCAATTTCTTTTCTGTCTTGAACAACGTGACATTCTATTTCGCTCAGCTCCTTCTTGATTGTCAGGAATCGTACTTGAATAGTTCATTTTCAATAGTACGCCGCTGGCTGCTTTAGTCTTCACGGTTCACACACCCAAAAGGGTGACTGTGTTACTTGTTCAGCTTTCAACGTTCCCGATTGGCGTGCATGGTTCATTTGAGGGCAGAGATTTTGATATTTCGGTGACACCGCTCGTTCGGGTTTTTTCTATACAGTTCTGTCATCCCGTGTGTTCTGGGGATTTCGGCGCTTTTGATTGCTGTAGGCGGTCCATTTCGGCACACATACAGCTTCTTGTGCTTCTCACTAAGAACTCCGTGAGATCATTCAAGATAATCTAACGGCGTCCCTAGGACCCAGAAACATTTTGTCGTCGGAAAGAAAATCAAGCTTTCCTGCTAAACCATACGATTATCCCCAAGATTGCAAAGATACGTTCGATCTGTTGATAGGATTGAATCAGTATTGCAAAGACTGATACCGTAACCCACAGGCTGGCTGTCTTAACTCTGATTATCCCTTACAAATGTACTCTCAATTTAGGGCGACGTGGCGACACCAAAAGACAGCGTTCTTCCGAAGTGGGGGTTCAAGCAACAGTCCAATAAAGGGAGACAACACAAACAAACGTGAGCTATAGGCCCAGTAAGCCATGCACAGGACTCACACAAACGAACACTAACACGGCATCAACAACGCAGCAGCTCTGTCACGCCCGGTTACACAACTGAAGTTCAATCCATGCGCGCTTGCTGGTTTCGACTGCACATTACGACTGTTGCAAATTGTTCAATATCACACTGATTGGTTGGGGATTTTGATGGCGCCCATTTGGAGACCGGACGATGGTGGTGCTTTGCATCTGACAGAAGCATACTTAACTTCCTCTGAACCTACAAGCTGCGTGCGGTAAACATGGGTAACCACACGTGAAGCCGTTCTTTTTTAAAGTTACCACCATTTGCACGGCTCGTACGACTGAAACGAACTTCTTACGTGGCACTGCCTCAGTGATTCCCTTTTACATGTACTACTGCGTTACCATCGCTATCTCGCTCAGAATGACACAGGTACCCAGATAATTCTTCCAGTGTTCAATCGAAAACCGGAAGCTTTTTGACATTCAAGATGTCCGTGAAAACTATTCTGAAAAATTCACCTAAAATTGTCCAGCAAAGTCGACGAGGTCCGATCTGCATTGCCGCCATCATGACTAAGACGTTATGGTTTATGCATTCGCTTACGTAACATAGAGTTAAACCCGTTCCAGGCGACGGACAGTTGCTTAATTGTAATGACCAATACAAATCTGCAGCCGATAGCCCACTTTCCATGCCACACTGAGAATTAAGCCCGAATTCATCTTCGGTGGACTCCATCATTACTTGAAATAACTAACGTCGGAAAAATTTTGAAGTAAGTCGGCTTGAGCGAGAGAGGATGGGAACTTCCAACGTCCGGCGAACAAGTGGGTGAATATCAGTGCAAGGCTTTGTCGACTGCTGGAAAGTGTACAAAAGTTGGAACTCTCGCAAGTAGTTCAGTCAATACGCGGTTTCTTGGGCCCAGTTGTCGCCGAAGTTTTCCTCGCATAACAGATGTCTGTGGAAATCAGGAAGAAAACGCCATCTCACGTGTTAAATGGGGGAGCATAAAGCGATAATATGTAACATGACGAATAGTGTATGTGTAGTTTTTCTGATAGAGACTACGCGACATTAATATATTTGTGTTCGTTGATAGTGCGTACAACGTTAGCATGCAGTTGTAGTATTTTGCGGCAACTGAGTAACCGGTAGCTACATTTAGAATGGTTACCATTTGCGCACGGAGCACACTGGAAAAAATGCTCCTCTTGTTTGACGTAAAAATCGCACTGAAACCTCAATTCACATCATAGGCTGTCTCCCCTACCTCAAATCCTTTTCCGTAAACACTAGTAACTCTCGTGTGTTACGAAATATCGATTTCTTGCCCAGACAACAACAATATAGAGAAAACTGACGCCAGAAAATCGTATGGAGTTTTGACTATCGCGTGATATTCATCCTATAAGTAGCTGCCGGCTACTCAATTAGTCCTTGTCAATAATATGTACTTCGTTAATATAACATAAATGTCGCGGGAAGGTTCTGGCGAGGAAAAATTCCCTTGCACATTATTCTTCCTATCGCGTATAATCAATCCATATTCTCCAATTCAACACATGAGATCGCGTTATTTCTCTTACACCCCACCAAAATCCGTCATGCTAAAAACACTTCCGCGATTAATGGACGTCGTTTGCAAGCTACAACCATTTCCTCCGCGATTTTGCATTCATCTGTTGACAGGTTTCATGTTTGCCTTATTATGTAACCATTATTCGCACTGTAACGCCTGTAATTGTGAGACGTAATGGATAACGTTATATCTCTCAACGCATCTGTGAAAAACACGTTGAGATGAACGCGATCAATATACATATTGTAACGCGATACGCATAAATTCACATCATGCACATAATTATTAACTGTACAATATGCCAGTGATGTGAATACAGTAACAAAGCGGACATAATAAGAGAGAAAGAGTCCAGTTTATTAGAAAGCATTTAGAACACATACTTCTAAATAGATAGTTTTCAAGTTCTTCATTGTTTGATAAAAATGCTTAGTGGTGGAGCGCGCGTTCGAAACCGGCAAGCGCGAATGGTTTGAACTGAAACTGTGTGACAGAGCGTGCTGCTGTGTTGTTAAAGCCATTTTAGTTTCCGTTTGTGTAAGTCGTGTGCATGGCTCACTGGGCCTCTGGCTCATGCTTGTCTGTATTGGTTCCCTTCACAGGATTGTTGTCGAGACCTCTCACTCTGACGAACGCTGTACCCCCGTGTCACCACGTTGGCCCACAGTTGGTCCGTAAGTGCAACGAACAACCGAAGTAGAAGCGGCCGGCATGCATGTTACAGTAAGTACCTGAATATTCGTTTCACAAGGTAACCACTGACCTAATGATCAAGGTCATGCAAGAAATCGGTTATCTGAGGATGGAGAAAATGACCAGTGACAGATTTTCGTCATTATTTGATGTAGATGGTTCCTGAGAAATATGCAGAAAACTTTGTTGCGATGAGGAAAGATAGGGAATCCTCGACGTTTACGGAGAAATGAGCGGTCATCTGAACTGGACTTCGTTGTGTCCTCAAAATCGACGGAATTTCGCAGACCTCGCGAATTGTCCAACCGATACGGGATTTTGAGTGTCCGGACGTGGTGGAATGTTTTCTCGTGTCAGATGTAGTTGTGGAATCAAGAATAAAGAGCGAAATTACGTGATAATCGGGAAAACGTAAAATGTTCTTGTGAAGCGGGACGAATAAAAGAATATTATTTTCTGGCCAGACCTTTTAAATAGGTAAAGTAATTTTGTAATAGTTAATAAAACATATAGCACTAGCAACCAATTGTTATCCTATAGCGCGGAAAGAGATGGATTATCATATTTTCCTATTAGATGTTTACAACAGAATTTTGGTGTCAATTTTTTATATACAGTCGATATATAGAATGGAAAGAATGCTTAAACACCACAGAAAGTTTGGCAGGTAGTTAATTAGAATAGCAAGAATAACGGATGTTCAGGTGGGATCTGTATGTAATCATATGAGACGTGAAGGTTGAGGATTTTCTTTTTTCAAAAAGTCTCAACGTACAGGGCTTCTGCATAGTGATCGATAACCATATACAACTGGGTGTCATTAAGTATTAGGTAAGATCCTACCAGGATGATCAGGTTAACACTAGCCGGCGTGTGTGTATTGACACTCGTATATGCTGATTTTAGACATGTTTTGTTGTTCAGCTACAGGTTTCAGACATGACTTTGTACAAGATATATCCTGCTGAAGTCATCAATAAGCTTCGTATTCTACATAAATATACGGTGAAGTTGATCGCATTGATCGGTTCGAAGTGTGCGAGACGTTGTATCAGGCTGCGCAGGGTTCCCACTCAGATGTTATTAGGTCCGCTTCCGAAAATATCGTCTTCATGCAGGCAGAGTTTGAAAATGGAAATAACGTTTGGTAATCTCAGGAAGGTTTCTGAGCTTCGCTCGAATTGATGCATATTCTTGCTGGCTCAAACCGCATGCAGAAGTTTGTTCCAAGCGTAGGAATGTTTCACTAGGAAAAATTTCGAACGCAGCTTTTTACGGGACTTGAAAACTGTCAATGTATATTCTTTGTTCTTGAGGTTGTACAATGAGCTATGTTGTAAGCGAATTGCTAAGCTGACAGTGCATTTATTGCCATGAACCAAATTATACAGAAGTGCAAGGTTCAGCTTGAGTCACCGTAGCCAAAGTTGATCGAGTGCAAGCGTTCGGCAGTGTTCTCTGTAGTTCAGAGAACACGGATAACCTAGTAAACCTCTTGTGAATGCACGTTGGAGGCTTTTCACAGCTAGCCTATCAGACTTGCGCAGGTGACTTTGTATGAACGTGCGGTACTCAATTCGGGGTCGTACGCATAGTTCTTAAAGGTTTACTCGAGCTGTAGGAAGGAAGAATGGGTGTTTAAGGCAACCCATCGTTTGTCCAGTTGTAGCTACTAGGAAAAATGTATGTTCTGCAACACTGAATGAGTTTTACTGACGTATATTTAGGTCGGTGGTATGACCATCCAGCTTCACAAAGTCCCGTGGTATATGACAAACATGCGCAATGACGGTGGATTCATTGGCAGAAAATTCCACCAGCCAAGTTTGACACCAAGACTCTAATGACATGAGGTCCTTCCGTATATTCCCTAAACAAGAATTGAGATCGCCAGGAAGGAAGTTGTAGACAAGTTTGATGTCTTCAGCCAATAGGAGTAGCTTGCCATGCATGATAATTTCACATATATCATTTTTATTCTTAGGAATGAATAGCGGTCCCAGGATGCTTCCTTTAATCACTCCACTGGTGACTAATGTGAGCGTTGAGTTGTTATCTTCAATTTCCACTGTTTGTGTGTTGTTTACAATGTATGGATCAAACCAGTTGAGAAATGGATCACGTATACAAGGAGGTGCCACTTTGATCAAGAGACACCTATGAGGCGCAGGATCAGAGGCCTTTTGCAGACTTGGTAGCACGGTTGAGAAGTTCCGGCTGGCATTTCAGGCGCAAACGTTTGCTGAGGAACCCATTCTGAAAGTAGTTTGTAAGATTTTTTGTTGATGAGAATTCAATCATGCGACAGTTTATTATCTTTTTCAACACACGAGAACAAATTAAAGTATGGTTAATGGGACGAAAATTGATGACGTTTTGTCGTGAGCCACTTCTATAGCGGGAATAATTGTGGAGTTACTTCATTGAGGAGGAACGAACCTAACAGAAGCGGAATTGTACGGATATTCCTTATCCTCCGTGCTTGAGAGCAACAGGGTGAATACCATCAGGGTCAGGAAAATGAAGAGGTTTGATAATAGCTAACTGAGTGCATATTTTCACCGCATCAACAGAAACATGACTTAGAAAGATACTTGTGTTAACGGAAAGGTGTGGAGGCAATATATTTCCTTCATTGTTGAAAGGAGCAGCAAAACAGAAGTTAAGGATTTCACATATTGTAACAGGATAATATACGGTAGTTTAGTTCTTCAATGTTACTACTGAGATAATAGGGTCGCTGGCATAGTTCCTGCGTCTCAACAACTGCATCAACTCCGGGCTCCTCTTTTTTCTGCTAAGCGCCGGTTCTTTCTCATGCACGCGGAGCGTTTAAGTTCCATCTTCTATACTGGTAAACATTTGATATATTTGCATAATAAGGGAGTAGTCGTGTGTTTTTCGGTGCCGTGATTTGAGACTTTTGAGCTTACTCCATTCATTTAGGGTGAAAAACCATTTAGAGCACATATTACGGCGTTTTCTGGGGCTAAGGGGTTCATGCAAGTCCGGAAGTATTCATTAAATGCTTCGGTTACAGCACTAGAGTCGGAGGTCAGAAAGAATGTGTTCCACTTAAAGGATCTCAACAAAGTGATAAACATGTCCCAGTCGATCAACCGAGTTTGGCGATAATATATGATGTCCGACATTTCAACAGCTTTAAGGTCGAATATGAAGCTGACTACGTTGTGATCACGTCCTAAAAACCGTTCCAGGACAGACATAGCAAAGGAGATACCTGGTGCAGGGTTGAGATCTGAAGTATGGTCTAGTCTGGCAGATACTAAAACGTGCTGATGCCATCCGGTTATTTGTACACATGCGAGAAATTCTGCTCGGTTTGCAGAGGCTGTGAAAGAGGTCCGAAATATGTTGGGCCTGTTTGAATCTCCACCACATATTTTGTACTGTGAAGCCAAAGTTGATACATAGTTCAGTCCATTAATGAAGCTAATCGTATCGTCATGACTGGCGTTAAGTGGTCTGTAGACGCATCCGAATAGTAGCTCACAGAATTCAGTCGACACTGAGAGCCTCAATGAGTCGTCATCATATCAAGGCATGGCTCATCAAGTATGGTTGCAGATTTTTGCTCCCTTAGGTAGATCAAGCGTCCTCCGCCACGTCCTAAACCGCGGATTTTATGAAACGTGACGATCTATAGCATGTAGTTTTGTGTCCCAGGTCCCAGGGGTGCACCAAGCTTCAGTGACTACGATAATGCGAGGATTACATGAAAAGATGACACATCTAAAAGTACTCATCTCATTGACTCGTGAGCGTGTATTCAAATGAAATAAAACTTGAGCATTTTGCTTGTCTACATCAACTTTAGACCTATAAGAATGTCTTGGACAGGAGAATCTTTGCGATTCAATAACTCTGGTAACATTGCTTGATCTGATGCGGTTATAATGAGTTCATCAATGACTGAGTGGGTGTCGCCTGCGTCTGACAGAAAGTGTTGAAAAAGTGTCAGTAAGGTACGGTGAGGTAGTGAAGCTATTGGAGGTGGATTGGGTGGGGGAGGTTTGAACAGTATGTGCCCCGCTAAAAATGAGTAAGGTTGAAATCAATTTTTCATGCCCACATGCATGTTGTCAGCAAGGAGGTCGCGAGTTACATTCGGGTAAGCATTGATAATGTAGGGGCTATTCTTGCCAAAATGGATGTTCAGCATAGGGCAAGTAACTCTGATGGTAATAATGGGGTTCTGGTCGAGCCTGGCACCGAAGGATGCGTCACATAGGAGATTGGTATTGTTGGACAGCGACCTAGAATTATGGATTGGCAGTACATCCGTCGTTTTATTTGACAAATATGGATTTGGGCTTACGAGTTTATCCTCCTCTTTTTATGTCGAGGGAATAAACATGAGCGACCTGTAGGGTAGTGAGTTGAGGAGGGGCTGTTAAGACCGGTGTCCCACCGGTGGCCAGTTTCTGGGTTGCTTTGAGATGTGTTTGAAGTTAAGATACCAGCGTGTGTTTGACTGTTAGTTGAGCTGAGCTAAACGATTAGCTGGATTCGATTCATCATCCTTGGACATCATCGTACCCTGGTTGAAGGCGTCCTGGGTCACACGCCTGTAGATGAAACCGTTGAACAACGAGCGATTTTGGTATTGTCTTTCAAGTGGCGTTATATTCTACATACTCCTTATAATTCTAGTGAATGTTCTGGACTTGATAGGGCCCTGTCATTGGACGAAAAGTTTAGCAATCGTTTCGCTCTGAAAGTTGAACAAAAGCGGGCAGGAGAGCTTCTGAGTCTTCTTGCGAAGACGAATACAGGTGTATGATATTTGGTCTATATTGGTAATCCTCCAGAGTAGCTTTTTAATGCCATTCAACTGAATTTTATTCGGCACATCGAGTACGATGGTATTGTTTGAGCAACACATTTATTTAGTGAATTTTTGCCAACGTGTTGAGGAACATGTTAGCTCTCAGTATATTATCCTTCTTGAGAACTTTCGGTACCTTGGAGATGGGAGATAAGTAAAAAAGATTCTCCTTCAGAGAACCAAATGTAGCATAACTTGTTTTTTGTTGGACTAGCGCAGTTTCCAACTTAAACACCCTACCGAATAGATACGCCAATACATTGTCTAGGGGGTAGAACAGTTCTTGGTTTGAGAGGTGCTGGCGGGAACCACCATATATCTTCACTGTACGTCCCTCCGACGAACTTCGAGTGATGCACGTATAACCAACGACGCGAAATATCAAAACCAAGGTGTGTCGCTGGAAGCGTGATACTATTGACATGAACAATATAATCAGTTACAAGAAACAAACCTAAATTCGTTTGCGTTCGTCGGATTAGGTAAAATGGTTTACCACGATAGGTCATCAACGGTCCAAAAGGCACGAGAAGCACAGGCACAGGTGACCGACAGGCAATGATGAACCGACGAAACGCGATCGACTGGGTCTGATGTGCGTCTAAGTAGCCAGCCTGCGGTCAGGCCGATTAGTCGGTGACAGTTTCAGGGCGGTCCATAAGAAGGTCATACCCACAGTGGTGGGGGGTGTGAAGCTGACAGACAACAATGGGTGTGTGGGCCGCTGAGTGATGTTCAACGACTGGGAGAGGCAGGATGGAGCAATTAATACTTTCAGATGCGGATTGTGAGAATAACAATACCAGGCGTCAAACTATGTGGAGACAGGGGGAAGAGTCCGACAGGGTACATCGAGGGAATTTTGACCTTCAAGAATATCTTACATCCACCCACTTTTACAACAGTTTTTTGAAAGAGCCACCCTGAGTTTTAGGTTTAGAACATTTGCCCCTAAGACGATCACTATTAACTTTAGTGATAGAACGAATGGTATTGACACCAGTCAATCTTGTTTGACGACCGATTTCGGTCACCGTAATGCGTGCTACGAGAATATTTCCGGACAGACGTGGACGTAGACAAAATGTAATGATAACAATGATAATAATACTGTATATTTCTCAACGCATGCGTGAGAAACACGCTCGGATGGTTGCATTATACGACAAACACGAAGTCTGCTGACAAAACAAAGCATAATCAGAGAGAAATGGGTTGCAATTCACCAGAATTGGATGCACACACCAGGAAAAGAAATAGTCCGCTCGTTACACAGATTCAGTTCAAAAGATGAGATGCTACACTAAATTTTCTCATACAAGGTTATGTGGGGGACGATGTTTCAAATGTTTCAAGGTCATGCCGTGAAATGCGTGCAAATGAATCTTCGAAGGATTTAGCCGTTGTTTGACATAATTATCTGCGGGAAAATGTTGAAATAGGTAGGTTCGGGTGAGGGAGTACGGGAATTTCCAAAATCCGGCAGTGAATTTACCAAACTCCAGCGCATGACGTTTTTACTATCTCTGACGTGATTTGGTAGTCTATTCGAAATTAAGGAATATTTTGCAATGAAAAGAAACGCGCAACTTCTTTTCTGAGCGAAGTGGAACCCTTGTTTCTTAGAACATATTGGAAGTTTTGTTGAAAATGTGCGGCGAACGCTGTAGCGACGGCTTCCGAATGCGTCAATTTATACAGAAGTGAAAGATTTAACTTCAGTCTTCGTAACCAAAGTGGATCAATACCAAGTGATTGAGAGCGTTTGCCATGAAGATGTCAAATAAAACAACCATATCAGAAATTTGAAGCTTTATATCCATGCGGTAATCACTTGCTCTCTTCGAATCGCGCCACGATTGCGCACATCCAATCGTGTCTCCCACAAATGAGTTTAGAATTATACAATAACTTTATTATTATTCCTACTAATAATACCGAAATTATTTTCATTGGGTTCGCCGACTGCAGAAATGTTAAAAATGCATTAGTCGCCAAATTCTTCCACTGTCCGACGTTTCCCCACCTCTACTTTTTTACTAGGGTGATAAAAAACGCCGTACGGATTTTGGACGTCAGTTCGTATCATGAGGTCGATGTTCAAACTGGTTTCCTTATTTCATGACAAAATATGTTTGCGGTGGTCAACGAGGAAGTATTGAGGCAGAGGTGGCTGCAAAAGGTGTGAGTCGATGTTTATTGCGATTGTATAAGGTTAAAAGGATGGGTGTTTTTCTCCACAGTTCGTATGAAGAATTTTGTGTGATATTCGTTAGTCAGTTAATGCCGACCAACATTAATTATTGCCTGAAGGTTTACCAGGATGAGTAAATTATCACAGGCGAACAGATATATATCTGCGGTGAAAATGCACGTAGAGTATAAACCTGTTTTTCTGTGCGCATATTCTAACTACAATTCTGTATAAAACCATTCCGCTAATAATCTTCAAATTTACAATCGAGGTAATACGTGCGCAGTAACTTACATGAAGAAAGTGATGTTAATTTCCCAACAGTTTGTAATGCATCTTTGTAATGCATCTTACGTTAGCTGGAGTGTGAGTAAACGGTAAAGACGCAGTGAACTGCTTCAGGCAAGCCGTTTTCAAAGGGAGCCTGATAGTAGGGATGGGCATGTACGTTATATGCTATTGGCGCTGTAGTTTCCGGAGCACAAACAAAACGGTCATCAGAAGGCACACAAAGGTTGAAGGTAGATTCTGTATTTGTCGCTGTAAGGTGGTTGCTGGAGCCATTCTCAAATGGCTGACTGATGACACTATCTCAGATTTCACCTGGAGGTTTATTCCAAATATAGGAATGTCTTACAATAAAGAAACGGGCATGCATCTTATTCCGTGTTGGCAGAGTTGGCAGGACTGGGGCTATGTTTTTTTAGTGCATATTGACGGCTGTGATGTAAGTGAACGGCATACGCTCCAGTGGAGACTCTCCGTTATGTAAGTTTATACAGAAATGTAACATCCAACTTTAGTCTTCGTAACCGTAGTGGATCATTACCAAGTGTTTCACAGCGTTCTCCATAGGTGAGTAAGGATGAATTTCCGAGAGTTAGTTGTTCATTGGAGATTTCCTTATACAAATTTATCAGATTCACGTAAGTGGCGGTAAGTAAAGGCGCAATACTCAAGTTGACGTCGAGCACACACTTCGTAAAAAGCCAGCCTTGTATCCGGTAGACTAGATGTCTATTTGATACGGCCTACTGTCATTTTAGCTTTTGCTACCCGAAAGCAACCTTGTTCAGAGGATTTGAAGGAGTCTGAATGCCTTGATCGTAGAGGACACACAATGAATATATATACAAATATACACGGATGCATGTATGGGTGGACTACAATCTTGTTCTAATTTCACTTTCGTGTTTTACATTCACTTCTATACAAGATCAATCTTATAGGTTTAGAAAATTTGACATATACGTTTAGAAAGGCATTTGGAAGCCTGGAGCAGTTCGAAGGATATACAACATAATATACGACAGTACCTACAGTTTTCACCGAGATGGTATTAGGTCCGTTTCAAAGGTATCGTCTCCGAGCAAACAGCCTTTGAGAATTGATATGACTCTCGACAGGGTCGAAAAAGTTTCTCATCTCTGTTTAAGTTGGTGTGTAATCTCACTGTTCCTAATCGCATACGGGGATTTGTTCCGAAAGTAAGAACGTTGCGTTGTAAGATCGTCAGAATGCCGCCTCTCTTGAGCTTTAGGAGCAACCAATGTAAACGATTAGTTTTTGTGTCAATGCATTGAGCTCAGTGGCAAGCGGATCGCAAAATGAACGCTGAACATATTGCCAATTTCTGGACTATACATCAACTCGAGACCCTGTTAGAGTAACTATAACCCAAAAAGATCAAATGCTAGCGTCTGGCAGCGTTCTATGTAGCAGAGCGAAGATGGACAAGTCAGTAAACTCTTCGTGAACGCACGTTAAAGATTAACTAGAGCTCGACTGATAGCAGCCATGTGCAGGCGGCTACAAGTGAACGTGAAGTTTTCGAATTTTGGGTCATATTCTTAGTTTACGAACGTGTGACTGACCAGCAGGAAGAAAGAATGTGTGCTCAATATCGTTTATTTGGTTTCAGCCACTTGGAAAGATACATGTTTAGCGAAATTGAGTGAATCTGAATATCATATACCCAGGTCGCGCACCGAGATGGCAGTTGTTATACTATGACCGTTTAGCTTTATGGTATCCTCTGGCACATGGCGATAATGCGCGACAATTTCGAGTCCATCGGCTGAAGATTTTGTCTGCCAAGTTTGACATCAAGAACCAGTGTCGTTAAAATCTTTCGTTGTATTATCTGAACGAGAAATGAGGGTACCAGAACAAGAGATGTGAAAACATTGGATGTTGTCAGTGAGCAGAAGTTGGTTCCCATGCTTGATAATTTTGCGTCTTTTATATATGTAAGGTAGTGTGGTGGTTCAAGGGAACTTCGTTAACTCGCTCCTCGGCGACATGTCTGGGCGTTAAGTGAGTGCCTCTTGTTTTCGCCGTTTTATTGCAGCTTTGGCACTACTTACCACGAAAACTGAGTGGCGCTTAGCGATAACCCGACGATCCAAAATAATCAAAATGAGATTGGCTCAAACTGCCACGATATTATTGAGCAACTCATCAAAATGAATTGCCAGATACACCCGCGAAAGTTTCGATTGACAGATCTTTCCCAGGAAATGAGTTACAATTTTGCGCGGAGCAAGCCGAAGGTGAACTACAGTCACATAATATGATACTCTTACCTAACAGGGTTCCTCCGGGCTATCAACCGGTTCAAAACCAATGAAAAAGAGTCGAGCTTCAAAAGGGTGATGCAAGTACTCCTCGGGCAAAGTACGATAACTGCAACTGGCCATCCGCACAACTGTCAAACTGACACGATAAAGCAAAAATCTGAGCCAAGATCTGGTCAACGGTCAGAAAGGAGAGAGGTAGACCGCTCAAGAGGAATAGCGTTTCGTCGGATATCCACGTGAGTGAACTTCAAAAGTCAGTAGTCCCCTAAGATGTGAAGTAAACCAGCCAAGCAATGGAACACATATACCGAAAACGCTATTTCGCTCAAAAGACGCGTTTAAGGCATAGGATTGAAAGACTCTTGTTTGTGCAACAGCATAATTACAATTGTATCGCCAGAATCATTGGGTTTTGCAACGCAGTGTTTAAATTCCAGTTGGTACGTCATGCAAGAACGTTTGTTGGGGAGCCCATGTCGGGCATAGTTTGTAAGATGCTGCGATCGTGACAGTTCAGCCATGCGACATACTTTACCCTTTCCGAAACTCTAGAACAAATAGACGTATAGTAGATTGGGTGACAATTGCTAAAGTCTTATAGCGAGTCACTTCTACAGCGGGGCTCAATAACGGAAATTTTCCGCTGAGGAGGAAGGATGTTGGACAAAGTGTACAAAAATTAAACAACAGTTGGGGAATGTCTTCCACTCTGTGTTTATTAACAACCGGATGGATGCCATCGGGACCAGAATGATAAGAACGCTTGATAATAACGTTTATTTAGAGCACCAACGGGAATATAGCTGAGGGCGCACTTGTGTTAGAAGGAAGAGGATGAGGCAACGCGTTCGTTTCATTGTTGAAGGAAGAAACGAACTCTGAGTTGAATACCTCACAGATTGTAACGAGGTCATCAACAGTAATTTTGCTCGTAGAGTTGCCAATGAGATAATAAGACCACTCCTACAGTTCCTGCGTTTCATCGACTGCATCAACTGCGTGCTATTTTATTCGCTGTTAAACGCGAGTTTTCCATCACTCAGGTTGACCGTTTGGCCTTACACTCTGTAGCATTAAACACGTTATGCATTTGCATAATATGAGGGAGACGATGTTTTACGATGCCGCGATCCAAGATATACGTCCATCTGACTCTGTTGGAATGAGACTTCCGCATGCGCCATAAGAATTGCGGTGTGTTCTCGTTGCGGGGCCAAGATGACTATACAAACCTTAAGTGCCAATTGAACAACTCGGTTGCAAAACAAGGGTCAGCGGTCGGAGAAAGTTTGCCCCATCCCAAAGCCCTAGGCAGATTGGATAAATATCCCAGTCGACGAGTTCGAGTTGTACACAGCGTGAGGCGGCGGACATTTTAACAAGGTTTAAGTCAAAGATGAAATCGTGCACGTTGAAATCACTCGCCGGAAATTGTTCCGAAACGGCAACAGTAGAAGAGAACATACTTGTCATAAGAATTGGATCTGAAGTGTGGTGTTGTCTAATATGTGTGAAACAGGTTGGCACCTTCTTTTCTGTAAGCATACAAGAACCTCAACTTGATTTGCAGGGATCCACAAAAGTGGTTCAAGAGATATGTGGCATGTTGAAATCTCGTCCAATTATTTTGTGTTGTGGAGTCAAGATTGATACATCAACCAATCCATTATTAAGGTTAGTCGTGCCGTTATGAGTGGCGTCGGGTGGTCCATGGACGAGTCCTAAAAATAAATCAGGACAAGTTGACACCAACAGGCACAGAGATTACCAATCATGTCCAGGTATGGCTCGACGGGCATAATTGTGGAATACGGTTCCTTTAGGTAAATGAAACATCCTACACCACGCCCGGCGCCGTGAATTTAACGGAACATATGATAACTTATAACATTCATGTGAGTCTGAAGTCTTAGTTTTTGCACCGGGTTTCAGCGGCTCGAAGGATATGAATATTATATGGGACTTTCGCTTTTCATTCGTGATTCCACAAATACGTCTAACGAGCGAGAACATTCCACCACGTCCTGACACTGACAATCCCGTAATAGTTGAAGAATTCGTGAGATGTGCGAAATTCCGATGATTTTGAGGAAATAACGGAGTTCAGTCCAGAGGGCCGCACATTTCTCCACAAAGCCGTAGGCAGTCCTATCTCTCCTCATCGCGACTAAAATTTTTATCTATTTTTCGAAACCGTCTACATCAAGTAATTGCGAACTTCTTCAACTGTTCAGTTTCTCCATCGTCTCGTAACCTATTTCTGGCATGACCTTGACTATTAGGCCAGGGTTTACCTTGTGAAACAAAAATTCATGCAACTACTTAGCATTTTTTATCAAACAGTGAAGAAATCGAAAACTATCTACTCAGAAGTATGTGTTCTAAATGCCTTTCAATAAACTGGAATCATACTCTCTTATTATGTCCGCTTTGTTACCGTATTCACATCATTGGTATATTGTACAATTAATAATTATGTGCATGATGTGAATTTACGCGTATCGCGTTATAATATATATGTTGATCGCGTTCATCTCCGCGTGTTTTTTTCACAGATGTGTTGAGAAGTATACGATTATTATCAAAACTGTACATCTGATCAGCAAGTAAGCGTGCATTCAAAAACAATTATCGTAATTAGGCAGGAAAACGTGATTGTGCTTCCGAAGATTGAACCGTTGTTGGATCGTGAGGACTAAGCTTTTAATAAAGCTGCGAACTTAAGGTACGCCACAAAACATATTGCAAGGTAGGATCATGCGCAAAAGCTAGGCAAGTCATTAGTATTTTCTAAGTTACTTTCGGCGTGCATAACCGTCGGTTGTTGCCACTATTGCAACGTTTCCACGGAATCGTGATGTACACTGGAATACGGACGGGGTCACTTGCTGAACGAACAACATCGTGAAGCAATTCTCGCTAGGAAGTTCACTACAGTTCCATGCAACCCTGGTAGCTAACGAGTGTAGGCAAACAGGACTCGAGTCCTGGATCCATGCTTAAACACTAATAACTGCTCCATCCACTTGTCCCACCTTGCGAGTTAACCGAACCTGTACTCCATGCCCAAACAGTTGTAACAGCTCCATCTGTTTGTCTCACCTCGCGAGTTAACCAAGTCGGTATTCCATGCCTAAACACTCGGAACTGTAACATCAATTTGTCCTACCTTGCGAATTAAGCAAGCCAATACTCCGTGCGCAAACAATTACAACTGCTCCATCGATTTGCTTTACATTACGAGTTAAGCGAACCAGTACCCCGTATGTAGACACTTAGAACTGTTGCATCAATTTGTCCTACCTTGCGAGTTAAATGAACCAGTACTCCATGCTGGAACACTTATGACGCCTGAATTCACTGAGAGCGAACACATGGAGATATTAACGTGACTGATATATTTGATGTCTGTGGGAAGTGGTACATACCAACGTCGCCTTCATTCAGCACACGATGTAACCGTTGGTTTTCACGCATGTTGCGTGTCCTTTGAGATGACTGACGCATTGTACAACATGCGATCGTAGACATATTGTTCATCAAATTTGATATGTGCAACGAAACTGTGTGAATGAAATCACTTTCTTCAATTATTCCAACAAGATCTCGCTCCAGGTTATGTTGAGTCGCGCTCTGTTCGGCTTGTATGCAATCAGCACACTGTCAGCGGGCCCGTCTAAGTCGACATCCGTTGTGGATGGTGCTCAAAACTTGGTTTTCATAATCACTGGGGAAGTGCTAACAATGGCTGAAGTGTAGGGAACTGAGAAAAATTAAGAATTCGAAACGTGCACCTACCATGTGACTGAGGTTGAAGCTGCTTGCCACAGAATGGACGCTCGTTTAGATCCGCCAATTGGATGGATTCAGGGTGAAAAATCGGCTGATCGGCATCGCAGCGATAGTTGTCCATCTGTAGTGGGTCATAGTAGTGTCCCTATAGCAATACTGTTTTCGGAAACTTCACCCATCTCTGTTGCATACTGCTTGTGGACGAGCTGGTGGGGTAGACATACAAAGGTAAGGCAGTCGTAGCACGTTCCACTATTTTACTGGCAAAAGCAACGATGCTGCTTAAAAACTTCACCGCCGTGCGGATGCTACAGGCACGCGGTTTTCAAGTACATCATGCAGGACTTTATAGTGACGGTCGAAGTTTGGCTGCCACAAGAGGCCGAAACTGCGGGCCCAACAACCATCGGAGTGGAAGGTCGTGTTCCGCAATCCACCGCTCACAGATAGAGAGGCGACCTTTGTAAACAAAAGTGGAAACTACGAACGTCTTGCCGTAAGGGTAGAAGTTTTTCATAAACGTTGACGGAATGGAATAGCAGGGAATGTACGATCATCACGAAGACATTCAGCAACGCGTACCGATCAACCGACGATCCCAAATAGTCAAAACAGATTGGTCACAATGCTACGCGTGCTCAACGTCTTCGTGAGAAGCGTACATACTCAACAGTTTCGATCGGCGGATCTTTCGGTAGAAGAATACAGTTGTTACCAAACAGGCCAACGGACTCCTGAGCATTCAACAAGTTCAAAACAATGGGGATGAACCGAGCTCCAAAAAAGGTGATGCACGCACTACTCAAGCAAAGTACAATGGCGACAATTGGCCATTCGCAAAACTATCAAAATTGACGCGACAAAACAAAAACATCCGGGTGTCAAGGTCCAGTTAATGGCCAGAAACAGGAGGGGTATAGTATACAGGAGTGAATATTTGGTGGGGAGATAGGGTTGGGTCGGATTTTCACATGGCTGAACTTCGGAAGTCGATACACCGAGCCACAAAATCTGAACGCGACCAAAGTATACCCGCATAATGACGATTCCGCTCAGTTCTGGTTTCCGAACCGACCACCTACTACGTCAGCTGACCTCAAACTCAGGTCACATCTGGCTTACAGTGCGACACCAACCCCAAGGAACTACAGTGCAGCGAAAGCCGTTCTCGATGACTCCCACTATTTAGCACCTCAAGGGTCCGACATTGAAGAGCACGTTTAGACACAAGCCGTTCTCCATGACTCACGCTCCGCACTCTCAATGCGGACTTGGTGCCGATTGCACTCGTCCTGCCTACGTCACTCCTCCATCCAAATGGCACAGACGTCTAATATCTCGCTTTAACTCACCGGGCTTCTTTTTTAATACAGCAGTCTGCACTAGACCGTCTTCGTCAGCTTCACAACTGACTATCACAACTAAAGCCACGCATTTCTTGGTAAGGGTTCCGAAGATAAAAATACGACACCTCTCGGCCGGAAGTTGCGTTCTTTACGTAACCACTTCTGCCCTGCCTGTAGCGTAGAGAGATACTGTTTCGTCCAGCGTCTCCAAAAGAGTCCAGCTAGATAATTGGTTTGCTTCCACCTTTGTTTATATAGTTGTAGCGTCGCCTGATCGGGACTAATTCCATGGTTACCTCGTAGGAGCAAAATATCATCGGGCGACAATGCCAGCCCGTCTCGAACGTCTGATCTAACAGACATTAACGGTGTGTCATTCAGTATTCTTTCCACTTCGACAAAGAGAGTACACAGAGTCTCGTCATCGGGAGTTTGTTCGACAGAAATCGCCCCGAGGATGCGCCCTTGCAGTAGTTTGCCGTCAATAGAGTCATGATCGAAATTACTCGTCCATCGTTTGAGCTCTTTATCTGCGGCTAAGAAGTTGGACCCGTTGTCAGAATAAACGTTGGTAGGACAACCTTGTCTCCCAATGAAACGCATCAAAACCATAAGGAATGAATCCGTACTCATGGGATGTGCGACTTCGAGGTGGATAGCTTTTGGCTGAGGGCAGGTTAGAACACAACTATACTTTTTCTCCCTGCCTCTACCCCTCTTCACACTGGTTGGGCCAAAACGGCCCGGACCAACGTTGACAACGTTGGCGCGCTCTGAGGGAGGGATGGTGTTCAACGCTTCTCGACTGTTCGAGACCCACTTCCTCAGTCGAAAGCCTCGTTTCAGAAACAGACCACAAACTTGCTTCGCAAACCGCTTGGCGACATCGGTATCTCGCAGTGGCATGAGGCAGTCGTCAACGTAGAAACCATCCTTCACTGCACTGTCGTCATGGAGGTGACCGTAATCGTCAGCTGATTGTTGTAAGGCAAAATCAGCGCATGATGGGGAGGACTTAGCTCCGAGTGAATGTGCTCTCGTCCGATACTTCGTAGGATACACGTCCACATTGTCATCTGTCCACCGAAGGAAGCGGAACGCTCCTCGATCCTTTTCGGGTATTCTCGCTTGCAGGGACATTTCTTCAATGTTCGCTGCACTGGCAATGGGTTCTGCATGAAACCTAAGTAACGCACCTACCAGCCTAGCAGCCACATCTGGCCCTTGATAAAGTCTGTCGTTCAGGGAGTGACCCTGAAACTTAGCTGCGCAATCAAAGACAACTCGTAGTTTGCCCGGTTTTTTAGGGTTCATCACGGAATGATGTAGTAGGTACCACCGTTTGGTGAAGCTTGGCTCAATCTGGTGTTCGGGAACCTCCTCTACGTAACCCTCGTCAATGACTGCTAATGACCGCGCTGCATTGCAACCGCAAGGTTTCGTCTCGTAGAAAACTCTTGCGCAGGTGTATAACAACCTCCTCGACATTAATGGCATATTATTGCCCCAAGACATCGTCTCATTCCGCCATGGAACAGGAACTTCATAGTGTCCATTGACTAGTTTCACTGAGTTACGTACGATCGATAGGGCTGTTAGGTCTTCACGTGGAAGAGACGATTCGGATGTCAAATTATCGCTAAACTCATTACTGTACAGCGTGGTGACCATATCTGTCAGGCTAGATCCATCATGACAAATGCAATTCGTCGAAACAATCTCTCGCGACCTTTTTTGTAGCGGGCCGCTAAGAACCCAACCAAGTATTGATTTAACTGCGTAAGGTTGCCCACGCTTTCCAAGTTTCTGGTCCGTGACCCAGTGAGCCTCAGGCACGTCGCAGCCGACAAGGATAGTCACTTCTGCACCGTGAATCTCATCGAACGGGAGATCCTTCAAATGTGGCCATCTTCGGGATTCTTCTTTTATCGACGGCACAGGTCGTATGGGTAGATCAGTCACTGAATAAGCACTGCTTATTTTAACCGTCTCTAGCCCATACAGGAAAACACTCCTCAGGCTGACATTCTCGCAACGGGTGTTGGTTAACCCGTTCACAGTTGTGATTTACAGAGTAGACTAAGCGCCTGAGACACCGATGCGCTCCAATAGGTCCTTTTTCACTGAAGTAGTATCTGAGCCAGGGTCTAAGAATGCATATGTTGACACCGAACCATGTATTGATTCAAGCTTCACCGGTATTATACCCAGTCTTGTATGGCTACCAACGGTACTAGCCATATTGCAGGTACCCTGATGTCTACGGTCCTTTTCAGTTACCGGCTCTGTGCGCGTGAGGTGCAATAGACTATGGTGGCGCCCACTGCAGCCGTCCACGTCACAACGCGAATTAACCCTGCAGTCTGAGGTTCGATGGTACAGCTTGAGACAAACAAAGCAACATCCAAGTTGTCGCAATCTGTCCTATCTCATGGACACCTACATGGCAAGATAGGAATCACACGCCTCGAGGGCGTGCTCCTGAGAACACGAGGCACAACTGTTACGGGAGTCTTTTGCCCCATTTTGGCCAACGAAAAGGTTGGGTGACTCAAAGGGACCTCTTTTCGAATTTGGAGACTGCTCCCAGACGAAAGAGTTGTCCTCGTGTCTTTCCGTTCACTTTCATTAACCACCTGACCATACCTGCTGCGCGCAATCCTCGCGCAACGTGAGACAAACTCGGTCACTTACTTAAAGGAAGGTTCTCGTGCCATACCAAAAATGTGATCCGCAGCCTCCGCGCACTCACGTTGTAGGTGCAGGGGCAGAGCTCTCACGATGCGCTCTAGCGTTGTCACCGAGTTGAGATCGGCCATGTAGTTCATTTGACCCAGTGCAATAGAGCAGTTCTGCATTCGTATGGACAGTTGCGATAAGGCCTCAACGCTATTGCCCACACGTTTGCCGTTGGGCAGCAGTCCATCTATCAAAGATCTAACAACAGAATAAGGCTGTTCGTAAAGTTCTTTTAGCAACTGCCGTGCTCTGTGATAGCCAGCGCTGGGTTCTAGCATGACGCATTCATCTATCGACTCTCTAGCTCAACCCTTACAGTAAGACATCAGTTAGAGAAGTCTCTGACCGTCATCCAACACTTTAGATTCAATGTTGCTCTCGAATTGTCGCACAACTTTCCAATACGTCATGGGGTTTCTATCAAAAAACCCCAGTTCCACTTTTGGCAATGCCAAGCTTGCAGAGAGTGGGGCTAGTGCGGAGCTTACCTCTGCACACGACGTGGCGGGTACCCGCTCTGCAGTGCGCACTGCCATCGGATTAAAACGCGCTCCACAATCACCGAGAAACTGGGGAATGCGGAGGTTCTGTTCACATCTATCACCGCTGTTTTCTGTTTCCACATGTTCACTATAGTTATCTTCATCCTCGTCAGCTAGTATAGCGTTTAACCTAGCATCTTCTACTTCTGACTTAGCTCGCAATAAGACCACCTGTAGGTTAACTTCTTTTTTCATCTGCCTCTCTTTCAGTTCAGCCCGTAACAACGCGGATGTAGCCTGAACAACCCTACGGCTATTACAACTAACACGGGAACCAGAACATGAGACAGAATCAACAACACTTCTGACTGGCTCGATCGAATTCGATCGACCATCAAGCATAGGTTGTTTCTTTGAACTGTCAGACATCATCGAGGGGTCAACCGATTGAAGACCAGGTGTTGAGTACTGTACGATCTTCCACGAAGACGTTCAGCAACGCGTACCGATCAACCGACGATCCCAAATGGTCAAAACAAGATTGGATCACAATGCTACGCGTTGCTCAACGTCTTCGTGGAAGATCGTACAGTACTCAACAGTTTCGATCGGCGGATCGCTTTCGGTAGAAGAATTACAGTTTGTTACCAAACAGGCCAACGGAGTTCTCCTGAGCATTCAACAAGTTCAAAACAATGGGGATGAACCGAGCTCCAAAAAAGGTGATGCACGCACTACTCAAGCAAAGTACAATGGCCGACAATTGGCCATTCGCAAAACTATCAAAATTGACGCGACAAAACAAAAACATCCGGGTCAAGGTCCAGTTAATGGCCAGAAACAGGAGGGGTATAATATACAGGAGTGAATATTTGGTGGGGAGATAGGGTTGGGTCGGATTTTCACATGGCTGAACTTCGAAAGTCAATTCAGGTAAGCCACATCTAACGGTAAGTCGTATGCTCGCATGTGCCCTGCACGCTAGCCCCCACGAAATCCCCGCAATTTTTTCGCACGCGATTTTGCAACGTTCAAGTTGATTACTAATGGATGACTCAACTAGCAATCAGATACTTTTGCGAAATGGAGTCTTGGAATCCGTCCGTTCAGTTGTTTTTGGACAAGATGGCTTGCGAACGTGGTCATTCTGTGAAGAATGTTCTTGACATACCAGTCTACGTCGTCAACTTCACGACGATCGCATTCGTACGTCGTTTATATTTCGTACGCCTGTATCAGCCACTCGCTGTGGATCCATATTTTTTGAATGGCAACAGCTAGGAAATCCCCTGGGTGCGTTATCTTCTTCAATTGTCAGTTTGCACTGAAAAGCCTATTATTCGTACGATTTTCAAAGTGGACAACATCGCTTTGCGTATGAATGATCCACTTCGGCTTGATGTACAGTCAACGACACAACAAATAATTCAGAAACTTCTTATTGGTTCTGCGGATGATGTGTAAGTCACGTTTGAACCTACGGCATACGGTGTAAAGGTACAGCTTACTCTTCCTTATTGGCTACCAAAGTCAATCGGTGAAAAGATAACGACCGCGGAAAGAGTTCGTCTGTTAACGAACATGACAAACAAATGTTACCCACTTACATGCTTACGTAAGACATCATGTGCATGAAAGTAACACAACATTTAATCGCAGTAGAACACCACATCGGCTGTTCTCATTTGCACACCC
The DNA here is from genome assembly GCA_014220965.1 of Paragonimus kellicotti. Lineage (NCBI taxonomy): Eukaryota > Metazoa > Platyhelminthes > Trematoda > Plagiorchiida > Troglotrematidae > Paragonimus > Paragonimus kellicotti. The sequence continues at coordinate 61,815 of LOND01000556.1, read as the reverse complement.
ATTTTATCTATGACAAACGTCTTCACCACAATGTGCTAGCCCATCACTCCCGGAAAAACTTCGAACGGCTTACGTAATGAAACATACGTCTCACTACTTCAGGACGCGCATCTCCTCTACAAACCTCCGAAGGCACTCCTGGAACTGTGAGAATGTGCGGAATTCATGGTTCTCAAACATCGCCTTGAAAGTCGCAATATAATCAATTTCCTACATATGAAAGTTGAAGAAAGAAAAGAAAATTGTGAATGAATGAAAAAATGATAAATAAATCCGACAAATACTTCAATCCCCTTGTGGTGACATTTTCACACGCAACCGACCACAGCAACAGCAGCCACACTGAATTTCAAAAACGATATGCCATAAGGTCGTTTTTAATTGACGATCAGTTAAAACAAACACACATGAGTTCGTGACGCAGATTTTGGTGATTCCAATTTCTGCACCAGGTACCAAGGTCATTCAACGGTTTTTCCAGAAAAATAATATTCCTCACCACGACAACTGAGGAAGTCAAGGTATACGACTAACATTCAAGCTTAGGAACGTGGGTATTGCCTACTACGAGATTCTGGCGGCCCCTTTCAGGACGAGTTCTGTCCTGCATAATTCCTATCATTGCAAGTAGTGTTTCAAACTTGGTGAGATTTGGAACTGGATGAACTGTTTTACAACCATTTCACTCAGGAATTTGAATAAAAAGGATCGACAAATGTTTATCTGCTTACGAGGACGAAGTGTATGACGCGAGATCGATTTAGTAACTTTTGGCAGTATCTTTTCAATGTTTTCAACAGCCAGGATATCTGTTACGTTAAATGAAATGGAAGTGTTTGAGCAACACGTTTTTCCCGTATTTTCTGTTCCCATCATATGAATAACGTGTTTACACCCCGAATATTGTCCATATTTTGGCTGTCAGACACCTTAAAAATATATGATATGGAGACGAGAATGTCTTGGATCGAATGCAGCTTTCGGCTTAAACAAATTGTCGAACAATTCTGCGTTGAATCTGTCGCCAAAGATTCAATTTCACATCGAGTTACGCGGAATCTGTTGATCCACGAGGCTTTCCTTAATTTCTAACGACAGAGTTCAAATGTCTTCAAAACAGTTGGTGAGGAGGCGCTCGAAAAACTTGGATTTACTACGGCAATAACTAAATCAATGCACGTGGAAATTGAATCGCTCGTCTCGCAAGTGGGAAATCCACATAACTTAAACAAAGAATGTGCCCGTACAACGAACTGGACAATCAGACACCGCTCGGTAGTGAGGGATGATAAAACGGAACTGAGCTACTCAAGAAATGTCCATTGGCCGGGTCGGAACATAACAACTGCTGACGCATCGAGAAACGATAAGAATTATATGCTTCTCAGAAAAGACGCGGAAGATGAATGCCTGGTTTTAGCATTCACAAATTTGCAGGTTACAGACTGAATAAGAGTGAGGGAAAGGGTCACAGCAGCTGGTGTACGAATGAAAACGATGGATGCAGTGTATTTTAAAACACACCAATAAAACATGGGGCAACCCTTTAACAGTAATCAAGCAAAGCCAAGCAATACCAGAATGATTTTACAGATCTTACCAAACACAACAGTCCGCGAGTGTATTTTCCTCGAAGATTAGAAAGTTCTTTGTTTGAGTGATGCTGGTTTTACTCACCACCTTTGATAGCAGTTTCTTTCGCAGAACCATTGTAACTTCCAGACTTGAGATCGTTGCTTTCTATGCAACGTGACACCACGCCATTACAACTCGCCCGTCAACATTATCCAAAGCCTTTCTTTAACACTGAATAAGTCGAAAACAGCATGCGCCGAGTGCAAACACATGTTTGACACTGACGTCATTCCATAGTCCCTGATTTTAGTTGATCTCCATGATGCCGTAAAAGTCAGGAGACTGACATCCATGCGGTGGTCATCACGCTCTTAACAATGCCACGGTACTTGGTAGGTGCCCGATCCGACAAATTTATGACATCACGGTGAGTTTCAAAGATACCCGTGTGTTCTCAAGGCTCGATCTTGTCCGCGCTTATCGCCAAATCCAAGCTACTACCAACGATACCACCAGGATGGTGGTGATTGCAGCATTCGTCTCGTTCGAATGTCCTTGCACGTCGTTTGGTCACCGGAACACCTCTCCGACATTTTATCGGTTCACCCACGATGTCACTAGGGGTCGGGACTTCATCTATCCCTATGTCAGCGATCTACTGGTAGCAAGCTCCAGTATAGAACAGCAACAGAATCATCTTCGGGCGCTCTTCGAACAACTTTTACCATACGACCTCGAGGTTAATGCGTATAAATGCATTTTGGCGTTTTAGTTCTTGCGGTATCATGTCGATCAGAACGGTAATGAGCCACTGAGCGACCAGACACAGGCGTTTCGCAGCTTCTCCGACCACGCAACACCCAATGCTGTCCGTAATTCAAGCAGTATGGTCAGCTGTCAGCCCCAACTTATTGCGCGTTGAGCGCAGCTCAATCAACTCTCGATTGATTCACTCCGTGGCCGCACCGAAGGAAATATGGATTTGTCAGAAACAGCTGTCGTCTTCTTCGACCGTATGAAAGGCGCGCTGACTACTTCGATTACCCTGCAGCGCATCAGCGCAAACGCCATCACCAGTACACCGTAGACGCATCGGACACAGTTGTTTTTGCTGTGTTGCAACAGTTTGTCGGTGAACCCCGGGGATCACTCTCATTTCTCCCCCAAATACTTATTGCCTGCAGGAATTAAGTACAGCACGTTCAGCCGTGAGTTATTAGGCATCAGTTCGGTCGTTCCTCACTTTCAACATGCTCAAGAGGGTCTCCAGTTTGTGATTTTCATCCACCACAAGCCTTCAGTGTGCGCCCTCCGCAATCGTCCCGATCGTCACTTTCCCCATGGAGTGCGTCACATATATTTCGGTTCGCAATTTTCGACAGACGTACGATGCGTTTTCTTGCAATGGCAACGTTGTGGCTGATGCTCTGTCACGTGTGTCAGCCTTTCGTGGGCATGGAGACGGCCTTGAAGACATGGTCAGATGCATTTGACGTCACGACGTTCGGCACGCCATTAGGATTTCAAATTGCAAGAAGTAGGCGTTCGTAATTTTGCGGCGCAGAATATTTACGACGTTGCTGCGTGTGCCTTTATGATTCATTTACATAAGCAGGTGAATTATGCCTTGTCAAGTGTTGATCAATACACAATTGGAAATAATACTGTTGCTTGCCCAGTACGCTTTTGTGTATTCACGTTCTTTCATTCTTTCCTCATAGCGTGTGTGTTGATTATGGTCTTTCCGTTTTCAACACCGGCTTATCCCAATGTCTTTCACCCGCCACGCTGTGTTGACAAGGCAGCGGGAGATTTCCAACTCATCGCGATGGGCTATACACAGAAGTAAACGCTAGTATTTGGCACCACTGCCTTGCCCGTGTGGCTTGGGAAATATTTGGGAGCATCGTCTTGGTTGCAATGATTCCTCATTAAGTGGTGAACAACGTGGAAGTTGGCTTTGGTTAACTTTCATTCCCTAAACCTTTAGAGTATAGCATTTCTGTCGCGCAAGCCGCTCCTATTTTTTTAACTTGACGGTTATACCGATTACGATAGCCACATATCGGCCGATCGCAGCACATATAACCGCAAGTAACACTATCGCGTAGTGAGGTAATGAATGAAGGCGTGAATGAAGATCTGGATATGCCTGCTAAGAGCTTGATATCGGACGATTTACGTAAAGCATTCCTGCGGCTTGGCTTTCCTATTCTGCATAATCTGTCGTGAACGAACCCCCAACCGACATCGCTAATTGACGCTGTGGACATTTGTATCAAAAAGTGGTCCAACAGCGCACGTGATCGGGAGGGAGATACGGCGGAAAGACATGAATTGACAAAGAACTCCTGGAGGCGCTTCAGTGTGCAGATCTCATCTACTTCTGGTAATAATTAACATTTTAAATTTTATGTCATCATTTTTATATTAATAAAACCATTCACTGTTTGTCGTTCTTTTGGGGTACGTTAATGATAACTTAGCAGTTTGAGGTGAACGAAATGTAGTACCGGACATTTCAATGAGAGTTGTACGTTGATTGAGTCAATGAACATAATTTCATTTGGAAAATTATTGGTTTCTTTGATCCGGATATAGGTTACTAAACTGTGATTGAGCTATCTGATGACCAGTGGACACGCGAAGTGGTTACACTAAGCACTTGACGCCCACGAATAAGTTTACACCTGCCGACAAAATGAGTCGCCTTCAAGGTATTTTTGCCGGCCCATAAGTTTTCCGGTGAGCTGGTCAGTCTGGAGTAGTCATGTAATAGGCCCACGTAGATTTTCTGCCTGCTGACGAAGAAAGGTGGTTTGCCGGGTGTTTTCCGTATGGGCTTATTGCTGAGAATGTGCGAACTGTGTGAAAAAAGGTTGATATAAGGTTGAACTGCGCACGAAAGTTGGGCAGAATCAGATACTGTTTTATCGCCTTTTTATTCGGGCTGTGCTAGCAGGGTAGTCAATCAACCAATGAGACAAATGAATCCCATTTTTTGTCTTTCCAACCAATCAGATTCATCCGATCAGCCCACTTTGACTGGCATTTGTGCCCAGCGTGTTCCGGCGGGGAAAGCTCTGTTGGTGTATTGATTGTTCGATTGATGGCCACCAAACATCTCAATGCGGTAAACCCACGTAACTTCAAGGAAAAGATCGAGTTACTCAAAAAGAAAGAAGCCGCCTCCACTGCTAATTTCGCCGCGGCGATACGTGATGCACGGGAGATACGTAAAGTTTGTTTTTGTCCTTCGTCATTATGTGTTGCCATAGATCGCGTGTTCCTATGACCCTACTATTCTCAAGTCTTGTCCGTCAATCAATATCGACAGTGACCACAAGTCTGCTGTACAGGTGAGTGATCGAGATTTGTGCGTGCATTTGCAAATACGCAGGAAATTCGGACTTCCGAGACATGCTTACGACCCTTAAGCCGCTTTCGAACGTCTACCTTCTTCATAATGACCTTATTTTTTTCGTTCGTTGATGCATTACGTATCTCTTCATGGGTAGACATTTACTGCAGGTTGATCGTGTGTTCAGATCCGAACACACGCTCAAACTGATGAAATTTGAACCTCATCTAGTCCTTCTTAAGTTTCCTACAAGAGAATATCGTTGAAACCGAAGCAGGAGTTAGGTACAGCCAGACAAAAGTGAATCAATTAGGCTTGTACTCATGAATCCAACAACGAGTCAATCCGTGATGCTCACGCGACGGACACAACAGTCCTCGCTGTATAAAACATGATGCTGGACATGCCCTGTCCAAATGCTATTCAGCGTTGGTAAAGTGGAACGCGAGCTGAGGTCGATTGATGTCAATAAACCTCGCGGCACGGATAGCATCCACCCTTTTTTGCTACGTGAACTGGCGGTTGAATTATCCGTGCCTCTGACGGATTTTTTCAGCGATCTCTGAATGAAGGCAAACTGCCGAAGGAACGGAAACCAGCAGTGATTGCGCCTATGTACAGGGGAGGAGGATAGTCGGAAGCTGTCAGTACGCCGACCAGTACGCTTAACTTGCATGCTCGGCAAAGTGATCGAACGGCTGAGAATCCATCGTCTTTAGAGGTATTTAGATCAACTCTGGATCCCAATGAGAGGCAGCACGGATTATTAAGAGAGCGGTACTGCTTGACAAACCTCTTGCTTACCAGAGAGTGATGGGTGGAGACAAGAGCTAACGGCAAAACTCTAGACGTGATGTTTCTCGATTTCAGCAAGGTTTTCAACAGAGTGCCACATAACCGTCGACTCACCAAGCTGTTAGCGTACGATGTCAGCTCGCCTGTAATAAATTGGGTGGCAAGCTGCTTCCATGGTAGGTCATTCACCGTCAGAGTTAACTACCACTTATCTGAACGACTGCCTGCCCCAAGGTTCATTGCTCGGGTCCTTGTTTTTGGTTTCCATCAATGACTTGTTGGACCAGATGCAGTCGTTTGTCCACGTCTTCGCTGATAAGGTGAAAGTATGGAGGATGGTCTCTTCAGATGAGGATAGTTAAATATTGTAACAGGACTTGGACATGATGTCAACATGGACAGTTCAGTGGGGCTTACCTCAAAACCCACAGAAATGCACCTTTGTGCACCTGGGAGATGTCAGAGCATATCATGTTGGAAATCACTTGTTAGCACAGTGTAATGCCGAACGTGACCTCGAGATGCTGGTGTCAGACACCCCCAAAACACAGGCTCACAGAACGCAGGCTTGTGTCAAAGCTAGAAGAATGCTTTGGGCTATCCGTCAATCCTTTGCTAAGATGTCCAGAGACCATTTGTTTATTCTTTTCATCTGATGTTCGTCCAAAACTGGAATACTGGCTACGCCGTATTGTTCCCCTGTGCGCAAAGTGAGGTATCCCAACTTGAAAGAGTATCGAAGACAACCACCTGTATAGTTGTTGGGATGAGAGGCCTCTCCTGTAACCGGCGGCCAGAGTGTCTGAGCATGTACTCCCAGAGTTACAGGTGACTCCGTGGTGTGATACACCGCATTTTGCCAGGTGACGGGCGAGGAACTCAAATTTTCCCCTCTGAAATGAGCACAGATCCTGGGACCATCCTCTCACGGTTCTCAAACAGCGACCGGGACGACTTCACTCTGTATTTCATCTGTCTTGATGGGCCGTCAATAGCTGGAATGCGCTACCCGCGCAGGTGGTGCTAGCATCCAATGATATGGCTTTTAAGCGGCTCCTAGATGCGCATACGGTAGCGCGCTGGAATAAGGAGGATAGTTAACGTCCTGGTTATTCCGGTGTTCAGAGGCTCAGTGAAGAGGCTCATATGGTCGGCGACTCGTGCTTTCTGTCAATAAACAATGGGTCACCTGATAATGAGAATAAAATGACTTGGTATGAATGGGACAGTGTATGGTGCTGGATGAATTGGTAGTTATTGGCAAGAGCCACCAATAAAACATGCGAGAAGATAGATGATAAGCAATCAGTATGTACCATAAATCAAGAGGTAAGGAGTACTAGACGTAAGAAAAAAGAGTGAACTGCAACCCAAGAGCGTCAAGCTTACGCTCCTAATCACCGACTGATTGCGCATGCACTGCATCCTCTAGAAGAGTATTCCAGTGATGTGTGACTCGCTGAGGTAGACGGGATTCAGCGCTGATGTGTTGGGACGGAGGTTTTTTAACTCCATAGGGTATCCGTGGAGGACCTACAGCGGCGCAAGCATAAATAGCCCAAAGAAATCGGGACCATTGTAATTGGAGTTAACAGGACAGTTACTGTGTCTCCTCTCGAGGCGATCGGGCAACCTGATCTTTGCTCATAAGCGAAAATGGTTGAGCGTTCGCATATGATAATTCGTTCGTGCCTAATTTAAGGTGAATGGCGCAGTGGTAAACACGGTTGCCTGCTCATCAAAGCATGGCCGGAGTTATATTGCCGACAGCGACAAGGATATGCACTACTGACGAGCTCTAATGAGAGCGAAACTGCAGTTTAGTGCTTCTGCAGTTCGAAAGGGGCCGACTGGAAAGTCTGTGGGAATGCGACTGTTGCGATCCATTGTGGGTGATGTTCAACTTGAAATTAAGCAAATCTTTATTGTCCAACACGCTGGTTGCCATGCCACGAACGCGCTGGCGTTTCTTCGTCAAAATTCCGGTGCACAACACATCCCGGTTTCCGCCCACACGTCGTGTGCACTTCTGCCCGGTTTTTGTGTTTGCTGGGCGCCTTCTGTCAGGTTTTTTTTATGTCTGCCACTCCTCGTCCGTTGGTCCGATCTTGTTGAGCGGTAGCTCGCCCGGTCGCTCGTTTTGTCCGCCATCTACCCACTGTGCGCTTTGACTATTCCACAGCCGTGTCAAGATACCCCTCTGCGTGTTGGAATAATCGCGATCCCGATCTGGTCGTCCATCCTATTTTGCCTGCTATGCCTCGCCCGTTGGCCCGATCCCGTCGAGCAATGACTCATCCGGTCGCTCACGCTGTCCCTGATCCGCTCACTGTAGGCTTTTGGACGTAAATCCCTCGCGTTGTGGTATTCCGCCAGGTGTTGGAATACTCGCACCTCCGGTTTGATAATTCACCACACTGTGACTCGGGTCACCGCTCACCTCAACAGTGAGGGGGCATATCCTAGAAGAGGAAAACTTTACCGAAAAGTTTAATAATTATTGAAAAGCGAGTTTGTGAAAGAACTAGAAATGGTTTGAATGCATTTCTGTTTTCGGGACAGCTGATGTATGTTTTGTAAAATACGCGTTATAAGTGATGTTCACAGGATTGTCTCACTTGATGCTGTTGGAGACAGTGCGGAATACGGCAGGTATGTTCGCACCCCTGTCCTAAACGGCGTTTGTAAACTCTGGAACAAGATGGATCACCAATGCGGTATGAACTCATTCGGAGACGGCTTGATATTTTTATGACGCCGTAAATAATACCGTTTGATGAAGAAAACGCACTTTGTTTTACGTAGTTTTCCTCGAATGCAGTCTTAATCTGTTGACTGTTATCATCTCGATTGCCACTCCGAAGAATGATTGCCATTTATGGACTTTCGCTGGCGAACGTCATCCACAGGCTTTCGACCTCTGCACTGTATGGTGTATGCCGACATGACGCAGTCGAGGTCTTATAGGAGACTGACATTACTAGGTTACTCAAACCCAGCCACGAGCACATCAGACAACTGGGGTCGAACTTGCGACTGCGTGTTTGTTAATCTACCTACTTATTATTAGATATCTCGGTCGCAAATCATTATAGTGATCCATGCTTGTATGGTTTGAGAAAGTTAGTGAGCTATTCCCCACCTGTCCCGCAATCTGTATGCTTCTAACGGGGTATTTTAAGTTCCTTTGTGACTAGCCAACATAAACTATGTCGTAGTAGCGTGAAATTATCCATGTGAACTTTTTTTCTCGAAGCTTGGTTGTCGACCGTAACGTAACACCGTTCCGCTTGTACCACAGATTACCATCCGTAATTGCCTATTCGTGTTTTGGACACATTTTCTTGCTGACCCCCACACGAAGATAGTTCTTTGTTTCGTAATCTGAGGACGCACCCAAAAATTTTACTTGGCTGTCGAGGTTACTTGAATGTCAGATATTTATTGCATTTAACATATTCTCAGATGATCTGTTTGCATCTGTGTGACAATTAAGTTTGCCCCCGGCCAGTAATGGAAGGTCACCAAACAACGCATTGTATGAACCATTCTGTAGCTGGGTATCGTTTCCGGTCGGCTAAATAATGAACTGTATGTCGTGGTATATGTAAGCCGTTTATGTGTAAGCTGATTAAAAGACAATTTGTCTGTTTTTTCATATTAATGGTTGTGATCGTTCTGTGTCAACAATACCGTCTGACACTTTTAGGTCTGTTATTTCAAATCTTGATTCCTTAAGCTGTCTTTCTTTTAAAGATTTTGATAACCTAACAATATCCAGTCCGTAAAAGATTAAGTATGTCACACTACAGCAAACGTCTGTTTGTAGACTAACGTCATTTATGTGTTTTGCTCGTACACGTAAACAGTTGCCAACCTCCGATACAAACACGTCGATGCCCATTATATCGCCCTTGCAAACGAGGACCCCTATTGTACACGCAACACAAGCCCTAACTTTGTCAACACGAATGTCCGTGAATACCAACAAACATCTGTCATCGCTGTCAACACAGTCTTCAAGATCGTGCGGATTCGACTCTACCCAGGAACGTACTCGTGCGGATACGAATACATGGTCGACCTCATCTATTTCTCAGTACCCAAATCAAAGAGTGAATTCTTCCGTGTAGGTCGCTACTCTGTGTGAACCCTTACTTGTGTTGTTTTCCTAATATTGTATGTAATACGTTGTACGTCCAGGTTTACTTTAAATTCTGGTCCCAAATTGTTTTCTTTTGTTCCGCAAACTTCATATCGTGATCTCGGTTGTACTGTCGTGGTTTGTACTCCAAGTGCAACGTTTGGTGCTGTATAATACAGAGGAAAGGGTTGCATTTATACCTTCTATTCCTTCTCAACTTTGTGATGACCAGCTCACACTTTTGCTTGACTTACTATCGTTTTTCCGCTACTCGATGTCAATTTAAAATGTCAAGGTCTTTCTGGTGTTGCCTTATCCGGTGATGCGAATCCATGGTGTCAGTCTTCACAGGGAAATGGAGTATGTCCTGTCACGTCGTTACAGTTTAAAACCACAGCTAGACAAACGCGCACACAAGACGGAATGTTTACTCGAGTGCCCACAGATCCGGATTACCTTCAAAGAAAGGACATTACTCATTCTTGACCATCGTTGACAGCATCTACTATTTGTGCGGTGTAAAGAAAGAGTGGCGACACGAAACAAACTCTCTCGTCATCTTAATGAATAACGTTTGCGTAAACCTATCGAGTCACACCGTTATTTGCGGTTATATGCAAGTATTTGGTAAATAAACAATTTGACATACTTCACTGAGACTCCTGTACAATGGTGACACTCTCAGAGAGTGTGTCGAGCAGCCTAGTCAAGAACAGCATTCAGGTCTAAGAATATCACGGCCGTTGGCTGAGAAAAGGAGTACCGATTATCTACTATATATCGCAAGGTAAAGATCCTAAGGCGTCGGCACTCCTTTTCACGGTCGACGGTCGTGGTATTTTTGGACCAAAAGACGCGACTACCGGGCACGCTCTATGGGGTTGTTTCCGTCGCAGAGTACTAGTGAAATAGGTCACTTTGTTGAAGTCGTTTGCCCGCTTTGATTTCAGAGTGCACGTTTATGGCCAGCTGTTTCAAGCGTTCTTCACGTCAACTGGCGTTCGACAGGAATGTCTGGTTCCCCTCTCCTTTTCAAGTTTTTGGTGAGCGACATTCGTAGAGGAGCACTTAGAAGTCCCAAGGATGTCGAAGCGGAGCTCCTGCCAGATAGCAACCTGACTAATGTTGAGTATGCAGACGACATTGCTTCATTTAATTCTTCAGAGGTTATGTACACCATGCGGAGTCGGTCAAATGATATGGCTGGTCTATATGGCATGCATTTCGTACCGTCAAAATGTAGTGTTGTTACAAGGTTGGGTTGGTACTGATTGTCTTTATTATAGCTGACAGGCCCTTGGCGACTGTCGATCGTTTCATCTACCGGTGTAGTATCTTCTCGTCAGCCTGTAGTATTATTGACTAGGTGTTCAGGAAGATAGCGTAAGCTCGTAGTGCCATCCGTCAACCTCCGTTGCTATTGGCGCTTTAAAGACGTATATTTGTTGATTGAAGGCAGTTTACAATACGTGCGTGCGTTCAGTTTTGCTCTGTGAATCAGGGCCCTGGCCCATTCGTGCGGAACTGCACGTTGACTTTCGGTAGTTGGTCGCCATTGTCTCTGTCACTTGGCCCGTATTAGATGGGCCAACTTTGTGCGCAACGCACCAATCTGCTGGCGCGTGTTTGAGAAATGTGCAAGTTCGCGACCGATAGCCGAGATAGTGGAAATGCGCGCTCTTCGCTAGTTAAGCTATGTACTCCGTATGCCGACGGATCGTCTGCCACAGTGCACATTGTTCATTGTGACTGCTGGTGCTTAGAAAAAACCCCAAGACGATCGGGCAGTGACGTGATCACGGACTATGAAAATCTTGATTGTCGAGCTCATCAAGGATGGTAAGTGCTGTCTACTTGGTTGAGAAGTTTACGACCATCCACATCGGTAGTTGGAAACTGCGACTGCATTTTTTCGCAGTTAGAAACTTGTTAACTGTTCCGTGTAGTGAAATGCGATCGTTTTCGGTTGTTCATTGTCCCTTCCTTTTTTTTTACCGCCGTTCATTTTTACTTATTTGCCGCCCTACGGCAATCCGAGCCATTGTACCCTAAGGTACGGCTCAAAGCTGAAAGTGTTGATGATGTTCCTCTCCGGCCTATACGTTAAGTGCTGACCTCTAAGGCAAATAATCTAACAACATTACGAAAGGACGGACGACCGACGGTTTGTCATTCTAGTTCTATGCACACAAATCTACATACCGCTCATTCAACTCCTTCACTTTTCACATAATTCCCTTGATTTGTCTATATGCATATTTTCTGGAATCATGTGAATGTAACAGGGGATTACAGCTCTCGATCTGTTATCACGTTCGGACATTGGCCATTAGTTAAAGTCAATTGTGTTCAACACAGCAGTAACAAGCTGGATGCACTTAGATCAGCATGCGTACATAGCACTTAGCCAACGAGAATGAAAGACGTTTTCAATCTTTCGTAAGTGCGCATTGATGCGGTTACATGAGTCAGTAATTATTGAGACATTTTTTGAATTGGTTGGCACTCGTTAGCACAGACCTACAATTTAGCTGTTCGGTGCTTATCCATTTACCCACATGAACCAATCGTAACTTAAGAGTAAGAACATTCAACCTTCCATCACACAGTCTCTGATTCCGGTCCGTTTACTGCGACTGCTAATGTCTAGGTTTTGACGAGTCCATAGCATCCTGTCTTCATGCCATCCTGTATGTCGCGTGACAGCAAATAACCCGCGATACAAAAGTTGGAAACTGTTGTTCTTATCTATACACTTCATTTCATCTTCTGCATCACCGTCCTTATGCAAAAGACAGTGGTGTAGTCATTATAAAACAAAGACCGTTTCGCAGTAAGTAGTATCTGCATGACCGTAACTGTTTTTTATCAAACTATTATTTATAGGTATATCTTCACCAGTAACACTTAGAAAAATGAAAGCCCAGGTCGTCGTACTCCTGCATGTCAGCGTAGTCAGTGGGTCTGATTGCCACCTGCGATAGCGGACGTAGGCAGTACATGCCCGGTGGTAATGAGAAAGCCGTCCAAGTAATTTTTTGTTGTTGGTTTTCGCCGGTTCCTAGCGTGATCGCTACCACACCGTAAGGTACTCGTCAAACATATCTGATATAATAAATCCCATTCCTTACCTCGATCAGCCCAAGTATCATGGCGTTTTTCTCCTGTCTAAACATTGCTTCCTTGTCAGCTTGTCCGGGAACTTCATTTACGTTTTTTGTAATTTTTGGACAATACTTTGGGTCGCACTTCCACTTGTTTATGTTTGGTGACTTTTCTGGAAAGCAAATAAACCTTCTAAGGACTGTACGTGTGCGAGCCCCTTCGTTTTTTGGTCTGCCAGTTTACTTTGTTTTTCAGTTATGTTTTCTGTGGTGCATGTGTGAAATTGGACTCAGTGACATTGATACGAAAGCAAACTTAACTGATAATATCTGTACAACTAGTAAACATTCGGTGGTTTGTGTATTGGTCACATTTCACTCCCGACACAGAAGCTTCTCCGGACTAAATATATTCTAAAGTTGTTCTCAACCTACTGCTTCTCATTCACTCGCAAGAACATTCCTGCTAAATTCAACCTACTTAAAATTGTCTTAGCCCTTCATTGTTTCCTGTGAGACAACTCACGTTTCATGTTCTTTGCCATCCAGTAAGTATTTCTCACGTTATTTTGCGCTAGCAGCTGTTTACAGACCCACACGATCGGTAACTAGCTTCACCACTATCAGATTTAGTTATTGGAAAAGTTGTGTTATTTTTACCTTCAAATCACCGGGAGCAAATGATGTATTATGAACACTAAAGTGCGGACTGACAGTCTGCTCTCTTCTCCATCCAGTTCACCTACTTGAGCGTTATCTTCAGAAAATATACTATCTAAAAGTTGGTCTAGTACTTCTTCGTATATACCTGTTTTTGATTCCTTGCTTTTATCTTTCTCTCAAGTTTCCATACCTTGCATTGCTGATACTCCGCACCTATCCGTAGAGGCAAGGCATGGCTGTGCTCAGTTTACAGTGAATCAAGTGAACAAATCCGCTCGCGAAGGCTGAGTAGCTGATTTCTCCCATTGTCACTTTGATGGAAATGTCAAGATTCGCCGATATACTTTAACTTGAAGCCTATTTTAGAAAACAATAGGATTGAATGCAATGTCGAAGTTTATTTACCACAACTCATCCGGCCCATCATAATTTGTTTAATTTCTCACTTATGTTGGTCTGTCATTGTATTACCTTCATAAGTTACAGATGCTGTCGTCCAACTGCACTAAATATCAGTGACGAGCTTCCTGAGACGTTTAGCTAAATGCAATGCCGATGTGCATTCTGCCTTTTTTGTCGTCTTAAATGCTGTTTGTCAATTTAGTTCGTTGCACTACTTGTTATCGTTCTATAATTTGCAAAACATGTGCCTATTTAGTACTTTTGATTTGTTGATTACCACATTTTCAAATGTTTTGTATAGCCATCCTTTGACGTGCGTAAGTTCTGTTCCGTCTGCCTGTGAATGCGCAAGATCCCAATCTCATGGAGCAGTCACGGTTCCGAACCTTGCATCAACTGGCTCCCCGGGGAACAATTCTACGCAACGGCGTTTAGTAGATTCTCAGGTGGTAGACGCCACTTCTCCGCACCTTAACTTTTCACTGGGATCATGTGGTCGAAGGTTTAATAACGAGCTGACAAATTTAAACCTTAGGCCTTATCATACTCGTGCCTCTTCAGTCGTCGCAACTTCATCCAACACTACTTTCCTTGACATGGGAAATTTACATAGTTCACCAACAAATAACTTGAGTTCGCATCGGGATTTCACATATCACGACATTCCTTCAGGTGCCTCAGTGTATGAAACGCCAAGTGCACATCCAACAACATCCGGATTTCCTGCCGGTTCACTTCATTGGAGCTCCTATCATGCGCCTGTGGGTCAAGGACCACCAGTGATCTCGGCCAGACCAAACGTCTCTGGGGTTGATTGTCGTCGGTAAGTTTTTTGAGTTGTCCCAGCAATGTGTTGTCCTATTCCATAGCGTGGCAAATTGAAAGAAAACTTGAGTTGTCCAAGCCTGTTGGCGAAGACTCGTATTTCAGAAGCACGGCTCTGACCGATGTTTCTTATTTAATCCGCGGATTGCATTGCTAACTTTTTAATAGTTTCTTTCGGTTGGTGCTGTTTATTCACAGATCATCCCAACAGAAAGTAGCGACATTTTTGCATGCATCGTCGGAGTTATTTTGGAATGTTACATTGTTGAAGTAGTTGTCGAGACTGTGTGTGACTGGAGATCTTCTTGAACTCTTTTTTGTGTTGTTTTAGCGTCTCGTCGGATTCTTCCATTCGTGATTCCTTGGCTGCCTCCCAGACATATCCACACGATTTCAGTGTATCTTATCAGAACGATGCACACAATGTTGGCAGCACATCATCCGTTAAGATTCCGCGTGCACTATCCAACATGGCGGGCAACTTTTACACGTCATTTAATTACAAACAGTCCGATTTACCCTGTCGATTCATTTCTCCGCTGCCAAACAACCCAGCGAATTCCGTATTTGAGTGTGGTTCACGAAACACATCCGTGGGTTCTATACGTAAATCCATTCCAGACCCATCCGTTCCAATTACAGATGAACATCCTTTACCTGCGAAGAGGCAATTCATCCCATCTTGCATTCAACAGTCTCCGCACTCCAAGCTAACCGTGCACAGCACCGGCGCGTGAGTTTTATGTGCCACGCATGCATCATCGTAGTTTGTTAAATTCAAGACCTGTGTCTTTAATTCCCGATGGTTTCACCGCATGCTCGAGCTCATGCGTACGTTAGCTTTTGAAGATCTATATTGATTTCGTGTTTCAAATAACCGTGCAGACAGTCAACAATGGTGGTAACGCCGCATTTACCCTAATATTTGTTTACTTGACGGATGTTAGATTTTTCGATACCGATCACTAATCGGGCCACGTGATGCTTATCCGAACACACGTGCGGGGTCAAAGCAGATTTGCCGTACCATAGATAACTCTGAAGAATGAAATGCATGTCGATGCAGTTTTTGCGTAATCGGTTTATTCTTGTTTCGTTTGATTTGCAGATGTACACAAGTTCTGCTTTGTTCCTCGTATTGCCTCATACGCCTATATCTGGGCTGGTTAGTTTCTGAACAATGTTTTACGAGATCATATTGCACACGCGAACAGATACCACTATTCTGTAAGAATTTTAAATTTTCGACATTATTCTTAAAGCCAAGTCATCTTAAATTTCCACTCCATTTTAGGCACCGTGTCACCCCGAAAACTCCGAGCGCTAACCGGAACGAAAAGGTACGGTGCATACCAGGCAGTGTTGTTCAGTTGCTAGATCGTCACCCTGTGCAGTTTCATATCCCATGCTGTTGCATAACAACATAGGCAGCAGTGATAAAAATGAGTTATCTCAGTGCGAATTCGTGTCTTGGTCAATTCTCATCAATAGGGCCGGAAAATCTTGGGAGACAAAACAGTAATTGTTCCTTTTTAAAAAAATACGCGTTCTCAAATTAACATTCCACTATGACTAGATTCTTCTTGGTTTGAACCCATGAAGTGGAGGTAACGGTGTAAAGCTCCCAGCTGACAACCTTCACGTTTTGAACCTCAGTTCTTATTCGCTCGAGTGTCGCCTGTGGCAAAGCCCTTAAGATTATTTGCCACTCAAACACTATTGGTTGGATTGACACGGTCTACTTCACTTCCAATTTTACAGGGATTTCTGTCACTGACCTGACGTTGGTGTTTACTAGTAACATTTTTTAACGTACGCACCCGACTTCAAACGGTGCCCATGGAATGGTTGATATGCTTAAGTGGTGTTTCCTTTGGTTATACGCAAACGACTTCATCGGGCTACCCCTCGATACTTCGTCCAAACGAGAACGAAACCGGTAATGATATATTGGTCTAATTGTGATACTCGGAGGTCCTTCAAATGCAGCTGTGTTGTCTTCAGTGCTCCACGATCATAAATGCATCACCAACCTGAAACGCGGGTAGATCCACAAAAAGTAATCGTGTAGGAAACAGACTGGAATTGGTCGACCGTCCCGTCCCGTGACTGCTTTTAATTGGGCTCCTGATTGCCGATGATACCTGTTTAGAGCATTGAACGGATTCACAACGAATGGATGATTAACTTCAGTCTTTCATAAGTGAAGAACAAAGATATGATGAGATATGTTAACAAGTCGTTCACTCTCGTCAGTCGCATACGTAAAACATGCAGGTTATGTACGACAGACAATTAGAGATAGACAGGATATGGACACGTATACGTTCTCACCAAGTATTATACCATCGACACTACAGTAATCCGATGGGTTGCTTCAACTATTTTCGTGCACATAACGCCGACTGATGAGTTCTGATCAACATAGCTTCGTTAAAGGCCAGTAGCTTGGGGTTCTGATTGCGTAACAATATTTTGAACGGACTAATTGAGTCAACTTGGTGACCTGTTATCATGAGGTGTTTAGCAATCGGTAATGCGGGATTTCGAGCAATGGGTTCGACGGTTTGAGATTATGTCCCCAGTAGTTTCAACCATTTCGGGACGAGTTCCGCCATTCGCCAAGATAGTTGTCGATCTGTTCTGCCTATGTAAACGTCACTGCAACTGTAAGTGGACTGGTAAACAACGTGAGACAGAATAGTTGGACAAACTGCGTTTGTCATTTTGAAGAACTGGTCCGTTAGTGGTTTGAACTAGACCTAATTAGGAAGCCACATATGTGGGGGGATAGGGCTGACTTCAATTTGTGCTTGATGTCGTTGGCCAAATGATCCCCTTTAAATTGCAGAAATATAAACATATCCTCCTTCCGGGCTGTTTGAACCGGCACACCGCACTTGTCAATCTTGCTGTGAATCTCTATGAATTTTTCAAGGTATTCGTTTGCAGGCAACGTTTTCTTAGCATATCTTTTTCTGTCTGTAGCTTACCAGGGGTGCAAATCCGCCTGGCCCTATGAAATAGGGTCATGACTAAACCACGCTTGTATGCTGTTGTGACAAAGCGAGAGACCTAAAGATATTTGACCGCTCCACGTTGTTTTAATATGGACCGATCGCTGTAATTTCCATCCTCCAGCTTGGTGACGAATATATCTAAGATAGCTAAGCCATCGTTTGATTCCTTTTCGTGAGACAAAGATAGGTTTGGATAGATAGAGTTAAGAAGGTTAAAGAAAAAACAAATCAAAATGATCAACATTGTTAAAAAATAAAATGTCAACAACGTATCGTTTGTACAATACGGCTTTGGCAATATTATTCGGGACTTGTCGTTCGATCATTCGTCAGCAATGCTGTTTCAAACAACAGCAACACTGAAGCCATGAGAGAATTGGGAGAAATGCGGCACATATTGTTTCGAAGTCCGATTGAAGGCTCTGGTGTGGTCATGAGCAAGGCTGATAATGTGAAGAAAATAAATAAAATCTTGGAGGACCAACAAAAGTTTGAGGATAAAACAACCAAAAATAACATGTTGCTGGAAAAGCAAATAGCGAGGCAACTTCAGATACTAGTATTACACAGCCATATCTCTGAAAATCAATATATGCGCATGAAGCCGATACACACGGAAACACCACGAATGAGGGGTGCATCAAAAATACACAAAAATACACGAGCACCTCTGAGACCAACTTTGTTTATAAACAATGCAGTGTATCATAAATTTGCTCAACGGCTAGTGAACATTCTGGATCCCATTCGCAAACTGCTATCACTCCATAACCTAAAGGATTCCTTTGAACTGGCCGAGATATTAAAAACCGTGTCGGTGAGTTCTCAAACTACGTAGTCCGTAGATTTTGATTCTCTATTCACAAATGTTTCGCCTCGTGAAACAATTGAATTTCTGCTAAAATGCACTGTGACTATCGGATTGTCGACCTAAACAGTGGGAGTGTTACATGTAACGGTTTAAAATTGCATTTCTTCTATCAGGATATGACCTTGCTGTTGACACATCTGTTGAATATTAGGTAGCTCGGGTACCTACACTGATCTCTCAGTTTATGTTAGCTTTTTGCATATTCACTTTTGTTAGCTTGTTAAGCTATTGGTCGCTGCCCGCTGTCCACTTGAGTTTCCTCTCATTCTATTTATTTTACTATTGTCGATGTCAAAGAGTTGCTTCGTAATTCGAACGGGACAAAAAACAATTCTTCTCAGTTTCCACAGAGTTATTCTTTTCAGTTGATTCATCTGTCCACCTTAGGGGTTTACAAATTATGTGTTCGTTTGAAATCCAGCAAGACAAGTTAAGCTGACTTTTTATCTCAAGTCTTGCTTGGAGGACGTGTGGTGTTTTTGTGCTTATCACTAGCCGAGTTGTCTACTCTGCTCGTCACACCACTCCTGAGAAATGGGTGGGCTAAATTTTGTCAGATTTCACGCACGTTGGTAACTGGACGTTTTCGAAAAACCATTTCTCACAAACCAAAGCTCGACTGACCATCACCAACTCTAATCGGTTTGTCTGTCGCTGCTCTCAATGCTCCTATTTGTTCAGTTCGTTTTGTTCTGTCGTCGCTTGATGGAAAATGTGAAGCTGTTTCTTGGACTGCGGCGGTACATTTGGCAGCGTTTCTAGGGAGATTGCCTCAGGTCTTTAATGAGTCTAGGATTTAGTTCACAGCCGTCATTCTGTGCGGTTATTTTGCCAGTCGTATTCACGAAACCCAATTCACTGGTCAGATATAACCACTGGTTCCGGTGTGCTCCAAGATTAATTCATCTTTCTGTTTTTGTCCTCATTTCATATAACCCATGCTCGCACTTTTTTACTGAAATATCTGGATGATATGTTAGCCATTGAAATTTATTTTCTATCTTATTAAACAGTTTGCCCCGACTGTTATAAGTAGCCACGACTCCACAGTCTGCTTCTTAGCCTATCAAAATGTTTCAGTGTGCTATTTTCGCTCATGAAATTTAATTAATTTACGAAACTTTCTATTTGTTATCTATTTCCTTTTTGTGAATATCGAACGTTCACTTCAACTTTCTTCTCACCATGTGTGACTTAGCATGCTGAACGTTATGACATGTCCGGCATGGAAGATCTCTTCATGTCATATCACTTAATCTGTGCTTAATCAGTACACGTTTGCCACTCCACTCGATGTACTGTTAACTCGTTGCTTGCCTGGGTTTGTTCTCGAAGGGTTTTATGTTTTCTTTTTGTTCTATGTGGTCTGTCGCATTGTAGTAGAATTTCCCATTGTTTGTTGAATGTGTTGTTCATAGCCCACTTGATAGAACACTTGCCTCGTTGGGGCACGCTGTTTTTGTCGTTGGTCCGAATCCAGCCAAAGTTCAGATTTTTTCACGATTGCTTCTCTTCTGAATTGCCAAACCTGCCACACCACTTATCGGTAAATTGGCTGTCGTATCACAGTGTGAAAATTTGGTGTTCAGAGTTCTGCTTGACATAGCTCATTCTTTTCAGTCAGCCCATTTCGAAAAGAAACACCAGACTCGAGTTTCGCACTTGTTCGAGCTCGTCCGTAGTGCATCTCCTTGTCACGATCGGAACTAGAACTTCGACCATGCTTTGCTGATGACAGTGATGATAACCGCTGTGCCATTGACTTCACATTAAGCACGATTGAATCATCATATTGTGGACGCTCAGCCACATTCACTTGTGAGTAATGCTGGAATTGTCCGATCGCCTCGAGAAGAAACGCTGTCCTGTCAACTTCAATAGACGACCCGATGACTGGGATTTCTCTCTAGATAGAAACCACAGAAATCATTAACTTGTTGTGCGATATTTTGATTACTATTGAGCGGTAAATGGTTTTTGTTTATTGTGTACACTTAAACATCATTCATAATCGATCACGGCTGTTGCATTCCCATGGACTTCTTAGTCAGCCCGTTTCGAAAAGAAGTACTAGATTCATGTTCCCCTATTGTTAGAGCTCGTCAGTAGTGCCTATTCTTACCACGGTCAAGAGCAGAACTCCGTTCATGCTTTGATGGGGCAACCGTGTTGACCACTGCGTCATTGACTTCACATTAGGCACGACTGGATTATCATATGTGAATGCTTGGTCGGAGTTCGAGCTCTGTTCTTGGCGAGGACATCCACCGCTGATGAACTCTAACGAGAGCGGAACTCGGATTTCGTGTTTCTTTCCGTAAAGAGCTGACTGAAATGTCCGTGAGAATGCAACAGCTGCGACCATTTGAGTGGTGCTCTATTTACGCTGTAAACCAAAATCCCCTACTACTCACCAATAGCATATTCGCTTAGTTCGTATTTCCCCACCTTTTCAACCAGACCCAGTAACAAGCGTCCATTTTCAAGCACCCGGTCGCGCTCTCTTATCATTCCTTCATTAATGTGGCTTCTACACAAACCCAGTTTTCTTATTCGTGGCTTGAATATGTCCATGAACTGTATCGTTATTATTATTATTATTATTATTATTATTATTATTATTATTATTATTATTATTATTATTATTATTATTATTATTATTATNTATTATTATTATTATTATTATTGTGTGACTCAAACGCATCCAACAAATTGTGCTTTGTTTGTTGGAGACAGCGGTCTTACAAGTCGAAAGTTGATCTCTTTCAGCTCATAAAGCATATTGTTGACCTAAGTTTCCTTGCCTTATCTGAGATTCATCTCGTGATCGATTATGTTGCATAGTAACAAACAACCTGTAGTGTTATTGTGGTGGATAATCAAACCGGGGGTGCGAGTATTCCAACTGTCGGCGGAATACCTCAGCGCGGCCGGGAGGTACGTCCAAAAGCCCACAGCTAGCGCATCGAGGACGGCATGAGCAATCGGACGAGCCATCGCCCAGTGAGATCAGGGCAACGGACGACGAATGGCAGGTGAAACTCCCCCCCCCCGTCGACAGAAGGCGTCGGTCACACACAAACTGGGCCGAGTGCACACGAAATGGGGGCGGGAACGGGTGTGTGTGTGTTGTGGATATGACTTTCGGTTCGTACACACGAGGAGCGCGTAGTACATGACAAGGAGCAAGTTGGCCATTGAAAACTGTGGTTTATTGAACGTCTTTTCGCTACAAGATTTCTGTAAACGTTATCTTTTACTATCTCGTTGCGCGCTATTTTTCAATTTCGCTTAAAATGTACCCTTGAAGCATGTTTGGTAGTAGACGGTGGCAATGCTTATTTCTCTTGTAGACAACCTTCTTCATCACAGTATTATATCCGCGTTGGTATGCTTTTCGATGATTACTGCACATTGTTGGGCTATGTCCCTCCCAGCCTCAGCGCTCCATTTCGGTGTGACATTGTGCAATCATTTGTAAAGTGTTCAAGACCCATCACACACTTGTGCTCACAGTGAGCGTGGTTGGTTGTAGTCGCATTTCCATTTAGAACTGAGTTCAAAAATCACCATAATTTTTCAACGAATCAGTGCATTAAACTAAGGAAGTGTGGACGCGTTAACAATTTCCATTGCTCCTTTGATAACGTCATCAGCTCACTGCGAGTTTGTTGAATCCTAGAACATCTTACCGTCTATTCAGCATTACTTCGGATTCCCACGAGAAGGTGGTCGAACTGTATTCACTTCTTTGTTATCAAGCGTGCGCATGTCAGTAATACCATCATCAATCATCTGTGTACCTCAAAGGTCAATTTGCGATAATCGCATATTCGAGCCACACCTATTATCTGGATTCCCAACCGATAACACGACAGTTAGCTATGTAGCTTTTTGTCTACCGAATCGCCATAACATGCACTGCCTGAGTCGTCATTCCGAGGCACGACAACCAATAGCACTGTTTTCTCACGGCTAAGCTGTCGCCACATCCGTTGTCTAGCACATTGGAGATGTTTTTGTTATGTACCAGCCGCGTTGGTGTGCTTGTGTCGGTGCATGTAGCGTGGCCCGTATGCACGTTTTTGATGCGTTTCCTTCGTTCATCCTCCGAACGTCACCTCATCGGACGCAATAGATAATGAACATATGTATATCACCCAGCCGCGACAATAATTATTTGAAAGGTAAACGAGGGACCAAATAATGAAAGTCACCATAGAGAGCAGTGGCTGTTGGTAACGGCTGTTAGAACAAACTTCAATAATAACCAGGGCATGTTCTCAATGTTTGCGTTCAACCTGTTATGATCGAAATGGTTGTTACTAATGTTCAGTCACAAAGAGAGCCACATTTGGTCACTAATCACGTTGCCTACGCATCAATGGTTGAGTTATTTCATCGACCTCCTTAGGGTGGTCACGAAGCTACCCTTGGTAGACCATTCCCGAAGTGATTAGTCATAGGGAATAAACTCGCTTTCTTTTTGTGTTCTATCTATTTAATGTCTCAACTCTGACATCCGTCGCTTTACTGTGGTCTGTGATTACGTCAACGTTTCTTAATCCAATGTTTTGAGTTGCCTGCTCGAAAGCCCTTGATCTCTAATAAACACATCATCTGCTCAATTTAATTTTAGTAGTTATTTACGGCATTTCATATCACTGAGTGACTGTCGATGCTCATTCTGTCCATCGTGCTGTTTGTTCGTCCCAGTTGCTCTTACCGTTAGATGAGCACCATCATCAATATCCTCCGGCGTTTGCTCAACCTTCTTGTGCGCCGATCCCATCACACGTCGTCGTGCCGGGTAAGCCTCCGAGTGCGTTCCCAACTTCGGCTCCTAATGCTAACCTCCAGAAGGTAGCAGCATCGAGATATCGTAGAGATGTCGAGGTGGGTCCAACTGACGACGTAACCGAATCACTTGGCGATCTGTCCACCTGTGATTCTGCAGATTTGGATCGCTATCTTCAAATCCCATCCACTCTGCTGGATTCTGATGATGGGAGTAACTGGCGTATGTCACAAGTTGGCCGTTGTTTTTTTGTACTCGATAGCTTTGCGTTTGTTTTATGACACTGAATTATTTTTGAAGTGTTTCCTTCTCGGTCTTCACTTTGTTTCGTATGGAAGACGAATACATTTTTATCGGCGAGCCACTATTACGTGCCGAATTTATTCATTTTCATACCTAATGTTCTCCGTGAAGACTGTTCCTCATTAGGGGAAATTGTCTACCGAATATCACATCAGCCTTCTATTTTCTGTGCGGCTTTTTTTCTAATTGTTTTGAGGTTTCATTACCCATAACTCATACACGAGACTTTTGTAGACATCTGTTATACTCTCAGTTGATATTCCGAGTAGGTTTTTTTACATTCACAGTACGGTTTATATGATGAGGATGTGACTTCCATTTCCTCACACTTCAGCTGGCAGACGTGATAGTTGCACTATGACAGCTGAAGTGCTTTCCGCCCTGGCCGCAACCTCAAATGGTCACTCAGCTCCTATGGTCAAATGTTCGCAGCCGGATGCATCCTGTTCACAGTTCTCGGACTATCCCAAGGTACGCCTTTTCGTCGCTTTTTTGTCTATCTGTGTGTTCATTAATCATTTCAGACCGCAAACGATCCTGCAATGTGTTCTGTTCCCGTCTCTACTTTGGCCGATAATGGGAACTCGTCCACATCACAGCGGCAACCATCGTGTGCGTTTGACACTGTTACCCATCAAAATGTTTACGCTTCGAATTTCCAACATGTGGCCGACAAACTGGGGATTTCTATGAGCCCAAACGACTACCAGTTACTAACCAATCCACAGTTGACCAACTATGTTACTGACGAGAACACAGAAGCACAACTCCTTCAATGAACACTAGGTGGTGGGGTTCCTCGGGCCTATTTTTAGTTGGGGCTGGTGGTTGGCAAGCGTTTCAGATTATCCTTCGTCGGGTTTTGTTCGCATAGTTTACTGTCAACTGTGTTCTCAGAAACCGGTTTTATATTATGGTTAAAACCTCATTGCTCTCCCCAGTGATCTCTATATTACGTTTTTGTTTGTCTTGCATGTGTGGTCGTTTGGCCGTCTATTTTTTCAGTTTTAAATTCTTCTAGCCTCTTCATCAGCTTGCTCTGTCAGCTGTCTGTTCCATCTTCTGCCACTGTTCAACATTTTATCTTGCCTCATCACCCTTCAGAGTTATCATTGCATGGACGTACGTATTTTATCTTTGGACCTTCGTTTGCTTCCTTTATCATGAGTCAGCTTATTCCTCGGTGACTAAGTGTGCCACTTTGGGTCGCGCCTGTTTATTGGTTTACTCAACTGAACCGGTTTGAATTCGTATCACTCTGCAGTGGTCTAGTTGGTGCGATTTACACACTTCTTTATCAACATGTTTACCGAAAATTTCGACCGTCTACGTATGCTTACTCAGCTTATTATCTTTTCGTTTTAACCTTGTAGTGTGTACATAGCTTAGTTTGTCGTTAGTTTTTTTTTCAACCTCTGAATAATATTGCTTTTTCCTAAAGATCGTCAGTCGCTTTTACTACTTGGGAGCGGGCATTATTAAGGACACTGTCCTAGTTGTTTTCTTCCTATGAACAAGCGATTTCTGTAATAACCTCATGGCGTATTTGTTTCAAACTCCATGTGTGCATTGATCGGTCTTTTTTGCGAACGCTGCCGCGATTCGTCGTAATAGGATTCCATCGCTGAAAAATGGGCTCCTGAAGACTGAAGATTAGTAAGCGTTCTATGCTGAAGCTTTTCAAATCCCGATGCGACGTACTCCAGTAACGGCTTCAGGAATTAGCATCCAAACAATGTGGTGTCTTTCGTACCACAGAGAGAATCAGATACAAAACGTACAAGCAGATGTGGGACCTGGTCGCAGGTGTATCGGTCATATCCTTACCATGCGTCGGTGTTCCTTCTCTCAGTCAACACAGAAACGTTTTTCGTTCGGTTACCCTACATACCTTTTGAAAATGTCGTTGAAGTGTAGCAGCTTGCTGAAGTCGTTGTATATCCACTCTGGGCATAGAGTACGCATTAATGAACAGCTATCCTGTGCGCTCTTCACTTCAGGTGGTGGTTGGGTTACCGATCTCCTTCAACTGTGTGATGGTCGATATTCTGAAAGGAGCACTCGCAGGTTCCGGAACTTCGGATTGAATCTTCGGCTGACTGTAATCCGACTAGCTTTGAATGTGCGGACGACACTAATCCATTAATTTCTTCCGCAGACAACATTCAAATCTTGCTGAACCGGTGGAACGTCGTAACTAGTCCGTATATGCACTTTTGCACATTCAAAGTGTAAAGTGGTGTTTAAACACCGGGTGCCCCCTATCTTGTGTCCGTGGCTGCAGACAGACTGCTCTAGATTATCTGGGCACTATTCTCTCATTAACTTGCATTGTTGCTGGCGAAGGTGTCCTTGAGGATCGCGAAAGCACGCAGAACGTCCGCTGCTTTCCGTTATCTGTGGTATCGCAGTGCCGTCCGTTTGTTGATCAAAGTTTGGGCCTACTATTCGTATGTATGCTCCACTTTGACCTATGGATGAGAGATCTGATCCATTCTTGCGGTATATGTATATTTATACGATATATATATGAATGCTGGCGAGCCTGCATCCGTAAATTTGCTCAGTCTTATAAATCCATTGTTTTTTCTACTTGGTTTTTCCTCCTCACACATTTGTACCTATTTATTACCGAACTGCATCTTGGATTGTCGTCAGGACCAATGACTTCCCGAGTCATTGTACTCACGGAGGCAACTGAGAGTTGATGGCGGTGACCGTACCACTGTAGTAAGGGTTGTTGGTAAATAGGAGTCGGACATATGGCAGGTCTGTACCGAAACGATGTTAGGATGAACTATTCACAAAACGGAATCTGACGCCCCTAGGTGATCATTCTCTGACTTCGTTCAACTAATAAACTTTCGAGTGTAGTTGCGGTCATTCGGGCTTTATGCGCTTTCTTGTTGAAGCTGCTTCAAGTTCATTCCATGGAAACAACGCGAACATGTATAACGCTCAATATTTAAAGGCTGTGCCTTTTCGTTCAGTCATACTGCTGCAACGCAACAACGTCGGTCTTTCCTTAAAACGTTTACACCCAGAAGTCGAAACGTGCTTTGTGTCGAATGTCCTCTCCGGCAACCTGTGATATTACAAGGTTGTTTCGTCAGCGTCGAGTACTTTCTTACTGTCATATTCATTTGGTATTTTGGACGACTGCAACCAGGCATGCCCAACATATAGCTCTAAAACTTGACAAAACATGTTTGTCTTGTATAAACCCCGGTTCTCTGTGGACTCGTTCACCCATTCGACGCCTTGAATCCTTCAGCTTGGTGTAAGCTTGCATCGCATTGTGGTATCTATTGCTACTTACAATAGGATCCTCGCCATGTTTTCACGCATACGGATGTACTATTGAGGTCTAACGTCGTTGATGACAGTAAACTTTCATTTTAAGTTGGTACTTTTCTAAGGCGTTCCACTGTCCATTTGCTGTCTGTTTATCCCTTGGTTCGTAATTGGGGTCTATAGAGACCCACCGGTTAATTTAGAGCGTGTTTCCGAAAGCCTGTCAAGAATGTTGCCATTGCCACCGACTGATAATCGCTTCCTCATGGTTGGAAGTATTGGTTCACACCATCAGGTAGCCTGAATTTTTGACTCACTCACTGAACCCAGAGAGAGAGAGAGACAGTGACGTCTTACATAAAATTTGGTGAGCCTCAACCAAGTCACCTTCAAAAGTGGGATAGTGATTTTTGTCATGACGATACCATCTGAGCTCACGCTGCGTGTGCCAATGCGGTTGAAACCACAGTTGGGCGCACATACTAAGTGAACTGTTCGGGTGCGCATCGCCACCTGTCTTCAGTTAAGTTTAGGTGCTGGTTCTCAACTAACCTGAGAAGCACATGCGCTTGCTGTCTTTGTGAGGTTGGTTGGTGACCCAACACAAGTTACAGGAGCATGTCGCGCACTTCCCCATGATGCTGCGTAAGGAGAGGCTTGAATTGAGAGACAAAAAGTTGTACTGTTTGTTTTGATCGATCAGGGCACATTATGGTTTGGAATTACAGACACGTAGTTAGTATATGCAAGATTGGCTGTGACTCCTTTTTTGTACATACAGACGGTTTTTTAGTAGTTGAGTCCTCTCCCTTCCTTTTTTTGGCTAAGTTTAGCCCTCTTCATTATCGTATGGCAGAGGGACCCACTAATGTATAATTGCCTTTGCCGATCGATAATAACTTGCAGGCCCGATGTGAACGGTTCAGTTAGTGTTTATGTACTGAATTGTAGTTTCCAGTTTCCTGGCGCACACAGCGTGAGCTCCGGCACCATTGGGGGGGTGGGTGGGCAAAAGTTCACCTTTCTGCTTCTGAAGGTTACCCGGTTGAAGCTCACTAACGGCACTCTCTCCGGGTCCGGTAAATAAGTCACATAGGTGTAATGCAGCCAATGTGCAGTCCTAAGTGAGTGGAACTTGCGTCCATTAGAACCATGGGCGGAACTGAAAAATATTGGTGAAATAATTCTTCAGCATTTCCAGCACACCTATTTCAGATTAGTGGATCGTTTATCACTTGATGTTGCGACATCGAAACTGGATAGGACTTCCGCCATACAGCCGAACAAACCGCTGTGTGCAAAGGAAACTATATCAATTATGTCGTGCCGACTCCGAGTTGGGCAAACTGATACGTTCTCGAGAGTGCGACGTCGAGGTCAGTTGGCGAACCAGCATAAATCTTGTACGATGCGTACTATGCCCTTAGTTGATCTCATTTTATTCAGTACACGTGCATCGACTTCCTCCAAGCCGTAATTACCTAACGGAAACTCTTCGAATCGTATGGTGCGAATGGTTTGTACAAGCCCCGATTAAATAGATGACATCCTTTTTAAGTACAAGGCGGTTCTAAACCCCCATGGTGGCGCGCATCTCAAGAATCATGTACGCTAGTTCATACGTCTAATCCGAAAGCGGTGGCTTGATGTGAAGTTCTCGGCAGATAGACTTTAGGACCATAGTTTCCGTGGCAAGTGTTAATTGCAAAGCTTCGGATGCCGTTTTCGTGTACAGAATGCCGATAGTAACTTCCCATCGCCGTCACTGTACCGTGGCAATAGTGTTGCGTTAGGTTACCAGTTAGCCATACCGACATACCTGTTTATGCCGAACGGATGTGACTAAGGTACTATCCACTCCTGTGAGCTTGCTGGAAACGGTGGTCTTAAGCAGCCGTTCTACTCATTGGATACATGTTATTAGTTTGAGCTACATTGTATCTCGCGATGAATTTTCAACACGTCTTTACGAGCAAAACACTGGGGGCGCAATGCATCAACGGATAAAGTATCAAGTTCTACCTGTTATAGACGATGGATATAGGAGCAAAATGTCACAACTAGTCATAGCCTTGGAGCTGGAATCGTTTATCCGATGGATGATACTAGATAGCTCATAAAACTGATCGCGTTTGTTGACGAAACGTATTGATAGCAGACCTCTGGTCATAAAAGTTCTGAACGGCTTGTGATTCTAACCTTTCATGCCTGGACTCATCTTTTAGCTAGCCCGCTCAAATTGTCATCGCTCTGAAGGGAGAAGTGTGTGCATAAAGTGATCCCGTGAGCCTGTCCATGTTCACTTACCGCAACAAACTGGCTACAGTACGTAGCTGTAACTTCATTTATTCCCCTCATCCTTGGTTGCCGACATGCGTATTCTTTATCCTTGCCTACTCAACGTACCGCTTAGATCACCCAGGCTCATGATATTCAGTTACTTTCGTAGGCGCTGCTTCAACTTGACTTTTGCGGTACTCCAAACAACTTTACTAAGATTGGGCGTGGGTGGGTTGGGCGTATTATTCTTCTCCGTTCGGACAAACGATCAAACACTAACCTATTGGATCAATAGGCCCGTTTCAAACGTGGTGACAATGATAGTATACTCGCTGAGTTACAAGCAACCGAATATTCTCATTAAAGTTGAATGATTTAAGTATGTTTTGGGCTTATTTCCGCTGTCAATTTCCAGATTTTTTCTAAGGTCGGAAAAATGGAAAAATATTAACGGAAATTAAATTGGTTATTTATTTACACCCTAATTCTCAACATGCCTCATCGTGCATGAATTGCTCACGTTGTGGAGATTAGTGTTGGTGAGAAAGTTTACGGCAAATAGGGAAACATGAATAGGATAAGACCTGCGGTTTAAACTCGCTGATTTGGCATCGCATAATTCCAACCAAGTTGGTTTTCTGAATGGCGTTTGTCATTTGGGAATCCATTTAAAGTTGTCGCGCAAGGTTGCGAACCATAACTGAGCTGAAATTGAGCTCTGCTTATTCGTAGGACATCAAATTGAAACTTGGGCACGGCAGCAAACGTCTGTAAACAGTATTAAGAAATAAGGTGGTCCGAAAACTACAATAAATAACTAATGAATACTGAACGCTTATTATCCAACAGCTGTACATTTTGCGTATTGTTTAACCAAAAAGATCGAGGACGATTATGGTGGTGCGGAGGATTAACTTCACAGTCAACAGCCCAGGGCATAAACCTAACCAACATTCACAGTGGCCACCACAAGTGACACATCGTCACGTAAATCCACATTGCGGTACCCTAAAAACAAGAATAACAGGTTAAGAAAAGTCCGAGATAACGCAATGGTAACTCGATACAAATCCTGTGCCATGACAAACGCGAACGGACAGATTTAGCCAGATTATTTGACAGCAATACCATTTTCTAAAGTAAGCCTCAAGTCGAGGTAAACCAGTTATTACCGAAAATGCTATCTTCAAAGGGACATAAGATGACTACAAAAGCATCCACAACTTGTGTTAGTCACTTTAGTTCCTCTCCTAGCCGTCTCTCGTTCCCCGAAATGGCCGTAGGCCGCCAACAAGCCGGAGTAAGATTTAAAAATATGCTGTTAAAGTGGGGAATTATATTATTCGTGGTCTGTGTTCGTTTCGATGGATAACAACAAAAAGCCAACTACGTTGTAACATTAGCAATCTATCCCCTTTCAGGGTGGTAAACTCTTGGGAAACAACTGGGTGGCAACATGGTGATTGTATCGGTTCGTCTCGTAGGCTAAGTGCAGTATCCACCAAAACGTATGGTAGAACACTTGTAGGATATGCATGCTGATTCACCTTTATTAATTTTTTCCCCTCCATATCACCTTGCGTTTTGTTTCCGATATTGATTTGTTTCATCAAAATTGAATTTGTTGCGGTCCAACATTTTCTGACTGACCTGTAACCATCGTTGAAACACCCCGCGACGAACTCAGTCAGCCGCTACCTTTTTGTATTTGCTGTTCATCTATTGAAACGTTTGATAATTGCATTTAACACAGTCGCGAAATACCTCTTGGCTTCTGTTGCACGGATATTTAGGTTGTGTAGGTACGTGCTATGAAGCCCTTCATGGTTGCTTGGACGCTAATTGTATTATTTGCTGGTTGTCTCACTTTACTAAGGCTAGTTGTCCCTCCTCTTCGTTTGCGCGATGTTCTTTGATTTCCCCGAATAATAATGGCATAAGTAAACTTCTGAAGCGCGTTTGATGGAACCCGAGACTCTCTGCCCCTCGACCTCGACCGGTCCACATCTTAACACGACATGAACTGTGCAAATGGAAAGCGAAATGCTGGTCACATGAGGCTTTGTGTCATGACAA
>LOND01000556.1:8983-30145 GCA_014220965.1 Paragonimus kellicotti | reverse complement strand
CATGTTGCCACCCAGTTGTTTCCCAAGAGTTTACCACCCTGGAAGGGGATAGATTGCTAATGTTACAACGTAGTTGGCCTTTTGTTGTTAACAACTGAAGCAAGTGGTAAATCTTGTTAGTTTGTTTCTCGCGAATGTAGTACATTAACTTAATCGTTTTAACACGCTGCTTCATATTTGACGGATAGCGGGTGTTCTGGATGATGGCGATCGTTTTTTATTTTTGTCTGAGGATTGCCGTAAATTAGCATCTGCGACGTCGATATGGGATCGTGAACTGGTCTATTGTACGAGCTCGCATTGCAAACGACGCTGGGATTCACTTGTTTGTGAGCTCAATTTTTTTGATAATTAATTAGCCAATTCAAGCAGTCCTACTTAATGTTACAATACATATCCGATTGCCGTAAACACAGCATATTCTTTCATCCAGAGTCCGTTGAAAACCGTAGCATTCTCTACGAAAGCCGAATATTTCGGCCTTATTATCTCGTTCCCTGCCTTTGTTCGTCATCACGCTTTCTTGTCCAATTTTACAAACTCGTTTACAACCTCCCAGGTTTTATGGTCTGTGATGCAATTTCGCACGATCATAATGGTTGAATGTATCTTTAACATATGTGTTACCAACTGCGACGTTTGTATGCTTTTAGTTCCTTCACCAATTAGCTGCAAGCGTTGCTCTGGGGATCGTGATCTTTTTTAAACAGTCGGGAATTTGTAGGGTACAGTTTGACCACTACTCACAGCTGATTGTAACTTTCGCGTTTAGGTGAACTGTTCAGCCTACCCCTTTCACCAAGAAGCACCATGTCTAAGTTTCACTCCCGTTTGAGCCCGTCAGTAATGCGTACTTGTGCCAAGTTCACCTAAGCGAATATGTCCCATGCGAACTATATGGCATAGTCTTAAGTATGGCTGTCTCATTGGAACTTTGGCCAGTGTTCAAACCCGATCTTGGAGACCAGCTAAAAATGTTCTTAGATAACTTCTGCTCAATAGGTAAGTGTTACACGAAACGGAGGGAAAAAAGATGAATTAAACAAAACAATTCGGAATGCTCAGATGTACCGTTAGCCAGACAAGGAAAGAGAAAACGGCTGTGTTGTGAAAGGGCGTCCAGGGTATACTCAGAAAACGAGCCAACTACTGTCAGAGAGTGAACACAATGGATAAAGTGACAACTTATACGACGTGGAAGTTATTGTCCACCAAAAACAGGCATTCCAAGCAATGCTGATGTTATGACGTTCCGGAGTATGAGACCAGCCAGTATCATCATCCTCGGAGGTTCGGTCTACCTAAGATACTTCAGCCAATTAGACCGGTATGATTGAGTGCGGCAATTATCTCTGCCTCCTGGAAGTAGTCCGGGTTATCAACATTGGATGGGAGTAAGGGCAGCAAATCGTCAGTTGACTGGTCTCGTGATCCTAGGCGTTCGTTGATGGCGTAACTGTGAGTACCCTGTCGGGCACACCACTGACTACTGTGGACAGGTTTGTATTCTGTATTGTCACTTATTAACAGTATAGTCTGGGTCGCATGATTCATCTTCAAAGAAAGTTGTCAGACGAAATAATGTGCGTGCTACATCCCACAAACCAGTGACTCCTTTTCACTTGAAGTGATTGCTGTTTGCTCCACATAATGTATCTGATGCATAGGTGCGATGATATTGATAAAGGACCAAGATTGACCTTAGAAACGTCGGCCGATACGAAATTTTGGCAAGACATCGAATGCCCCAACCGCTGTGATAGGAACGACCTTGTCTTTCGGTTTCGCAAACGCATCTTGATAATTATCTAACAGTTTAAAAGTTCTGAACAGCGATCTTGACAGTTCGGCCATGATTACAAAATCTTACAGATGATTGAGGTACTACGATGACATTGCGAGGAAACACCTACAGTGGGTTAAATTAAGTGGTCTTGGCGTTGAGTCATAGCTTTATTGTTTACACAACTCACAAATGCTCTTGGGAAATATGATATCTGCTGGAGAAGTGAACCCATTTTACTATAACTCACACTTTTATTCAGTTAGGGGGAGGTTAGACTGATGTAGTTTATCTAATACCGCAGGTTACTTTTTGTCGTTGTCCTCCTTAGTAACGTTAAAAACATATTTGTAGTAGGCAGAACAGCTTCGCATTCCGAAAAACAACCAGAACGTGAATCTCTCTCCGGCAAATGCTGTGAAACTGAATCCCCCGGACAGAACTGTGTACTGGAATAAGCCAGTACGAGTTAAGCATTTCGATGTTTGAAGTTATCCGTACGAGACAGAAGATCTGCGAAGGTCTACTTTCGGAGAAAATCAGCAACAGACACTCTAATCAATAGTTTGTATTCAGAATAACGAATTTCTCAATCGCACCTTGTCCATTGGGTGTTTGGAAAACTGCACAAAACCTCAAGAGGCCGTTTTCTTCCCACGGGATATATCCATGCAGAACACTCGACCTGTTCGATTGTTACGTTTGGAAACATCTGAGTAATAACAGTTTCTATAGTCTCCCACTCGGCCAAAGGCCGTAATTTATGTTGGTGGATGATAAAGAATTTCGCGTCTTTCCCCAATATTATCCGGTATTTTCACTGGGAGATACTTCTGATGAACTCTGCTAACAAACTTAAATGTGCCTCCCTAAGGTTTGGGTCAGAAATATCCGATATAATCTTTGCTAATTGGGTGGAAGGAGCTACAAGGCCGCCATAACCGTATGCCTGAGGAATAATCTACACTAGCTGCCACATTTACATTGTCATGTGTGTCGGAGTTGAATGTTCGACCTTTCGGCTTGTCACAATAAATCCACTAATAAATAAAGAGGACTCGGCATAGCTTCCGAAGTTGTAAGCAGACGCACTGTTAAACAACTTATACCCATGAAAAGAACTTGATACCATAGAGGTTGTGGACGCTGAATCCGAGTCTATTCGAAGAGGTTTGTTCAGTTCTGATCGAAAAAGCACGTACGGTACGTACTAACCTAACGATGACTGATGAGAGTCGAACACATGTTGTGAAGGTGCGAGAAGGTTCTTACAATGGGTCGTAATTGCGTAGACAAGGCTACCATCTGAGAATTCAGAGGATGTGGAAAAATCGTCATCTGTCGATGCATATACAGGACGCGATGAACAGCCTATTCAGTCACAAGTGTGAAGACGCAATGAAAACAGATGCGTCGATCTCGGAACATGTTGGTTTTGCACGGCGGAGGTGGGATTATATGGCGATGAAAGGAGATTGCAATGCTTTTGCAACTACGTATTTTCCATATTGACAGACCATATGAAGATTTTGATGTCCTCGGACAGTATTTACCCATATATTTTGTCATTGAACGACAGTGATGAATTGCTAAATAAGCAAGACTATCTCAGACTGTTTCAAAGGTACCCCGGAAATACACATCTGAACAAAACGAGGTAACCACCAAATGAAAAAATTAACCGTGAGATATCAGTTGTTTCTCCACCCACTAATTTAACCGAGGTCGTGAACGTATCCCCTAAGGTGGATTTTGAGCGCAGGCTATGCGTGTCAAACTGATGCTGTTCTTTTACTTCCAGAACTTTATAGAGGCCGACCCAATAAGTGCAACATAAGAAGCTGGCACCACAAACAGTTTCCAGTAGCCCAGGTTTTTTGTCAAGCGCGTAATTCCTGTACTTGGTATAGCAAAATCCGTTGCACTTGCCTAAAAGCTGAAGGAATATTGTTTAGAAAAAGACCTTTGTGTGGGTAATTTTCCTCACGATGCTAAAATACTATAAACAGAAATGACAACGTCAAATGAGACCGTTGAATATGTTGCTCTAAGGTGTGTGTGCTGAACCTAATGGCAGTTCTCAGCGTCAAAGAAGGAGGATATTGAGAGGTGGGATGTGCTTGCCTAACCTTTGCACGTTATGAATAAGGCCATACTGTTGTATAAAGGCAGCTTCGTTCGCGAACACTATAATGCGTACATTCGGGAATTAAAAGGCAGGTCTGGACGCCAGGAAAACGAGGAACAAGAAGCGTTTATTGGAACAGTATATAGGCACTATACGAGACGCGTCACCAAGGCGAATGACAGTGTACTATCGCCAAATGTATGTTGATACAAGTCGGCCACGCAAATGAATGTACGCGTTCGTTGTCTGTGTTTTAACATAACGTGTACTGGATTTCATGCAATAAACAACTTCTACAGGTCAAGCGTCTTGTGAGGTCACAACAATACGAGGACTAGACGCAGAAAAATGGAGCTATTTTATCCCAAGTTCAATAATATTCGACTCCATGAAAGACCATGTTCTCATCCCCAGGTTTGCTTGGTTTCAACTTTTCAACTAAAAGATTGCCGGCTTAGTAACCGTTATGCATAGAGGGTGGATTACAGTTCAGTTGAGAAGAAGAAGTTTGGTGGCCTCGTAATTGTTAATCCTTACATCTTTCTAGAGACAGAACTAACTGCCTATGAATGGTGTTACGATCATTGGGTCTACAAGCTGAACTGGGTTTACGCAGGATGTGAAGGCTGCATCAGAATGGCACATTAGTTGTAGTTCTTGCTAACTCCTAATTGTCATATCATAATGAGCAATGTGTATAGTGAGAGTTGGTTGCTGTGGCTTGTCCACTGAAGATAGTGCAGCGCTTCAAAGCCGCTGTAATTTAATCGGTGAATGCCAGCGAATCCGAACGTCGATCAACTGCAGGGCCAGTTTCATTTGTGACTAGAACCTGTGTACGATTCAAGCAACCAAATTTACTTAATCGTGACTGTGATAAGGCGACCAATCAAAACCAACATGGTCACGGTCCATTTTCAAAAAGATAATGTGTACTGAAGCTTTCTAGCAAAATAAGACTGATTGTGCCACTTGGATCTCCATTATTCTGACGAATACGACGCATTAGTTAACGTGAAAACGTGGAACCTCAAAAATCAGGAGCTCCCCTAGGCCAATTCTTCAATGAGTGATTTAGTGCTGATGGCCAAAAATAATTATAAACCCTCAGCGCAATACACAACAACAGCACACAAAACTCTGTCTGAACTGCTTCGATTCAAGTGAGTGCTAACCAAGACAAAGCTAGGTATGGTCTTAC
Organism: Paragonimus kellicotti; assembly: GCA_014220965.1. Taxonomy (NCBI): domain Eukaryota; kingdom Metazoa; phylum Platyhelminthes; class Trematoda; order Plagiorchiida; family Troglotrematidae; genus Paragonimus; species Paragonimus kellicotti. The sequence goes on along the minus strand of LOND01000556.1, from coordinate 25,033 downwards.
CACTGTACAAGGGTATAGTGCGGCTACATGTAGAGTACTGCGTACGGACAAAGATAATGTAGATTTCCTGCCATATTCAGCGTACTGAGTACAACGCCTGACAAATGAAATGAGATCAGGCTTTTAAGTCACAACGTAGTAAAGGCGTGGAACAAGCTTCCGTCGAAAGCTGCCCACAGCGGTAGGATGACGTCGTTCAAAATGTACTTAGTCAGCGTGTGACAGGGGATTTTTTCAGAACTTCCCAAGCTCAGTGACCGTGGTTGTATGGGGTAGTGATTTTACGAGTAAAATACACTGAGCATCACCGTTTCTTCGTCTATCCCATTATACTCTCCATTAACCTAGTTTAATAACTTATGGGACGGTTATTAGAGTACTGTACGACAGGTAGAAAAACCCACGACCGAAGGCGTCAGCCAGACAGCAAAAGCCACGGAGAAAGGCCCATGACGTGTGCATCGGAACCGACGCACAAGGAGTTGGGTACTGAATAAGCCAGCGCGAGCGGCAGCTCAGTGCTCATGCACACGGTTAGACGCTCTACATTGATGGGCGACCGTTTGGTCTTCGACAGGGTGCTCGAAGCTCCTCAATCTTCCCGCTAACCATAATTTTTGTAAGTAGTTCGTCTATACCAACGGCTACTGCAACGGGACTCCTGCAAAGATGAAGTATCTGCAGTGTTATCAGCACTCACGAATAACTCCTCTTTCAAGGAAAATTTGTCGCATGTGGTAACACAGTGTAGTACGGCACGTATATTACCAGGTGTTTGAGGTTCACCACTCCATCAAAGGGCAAGTACCACTGATGCAAAAAATCTGTGGCGTGTTGATTTTGAGCACCCGAATAACATAACCTCATTCAAACGTTTGTTCCACTGACTTGATTTACCTCCCCAACAATCGCGACCACGAAATATACGATCTCTTTTGATACTCCGATCATTTCCCAATTGCTTTTCACTTGATTGTTTCTTTTCTTTCAGAACAGCACTTTGGCAATAAGATACCGTAGTGTCCGTTTATTATCTGCAGAAAGCGCTTAACTGCACGTACTACGCTGTCGTTTCGTACCGACTGAGAACTCTTGTAGCTCTGTGTACGGGAAAACTAGATCTTTGAACCCGCTCGGCTTTTCGAAAACAGATAAAGGCAACCAGCGCACGCTAACCCGATCCACGTGGTCCAAGTGACAATCAGCCTAACTATATTTTGGCTGAATGACTGCTTTTTGCTCCTTTATCTTTGATGAACCACCCAATAAATCTGGAACACCTGAATCTTAAGGGGCGTACTAATTCTTTTATTTGGCTTTCGGCGAAAATAGAAGTCTTTCAAGTACAGCAATTTACGGATCCCTTCTGGAATTAGGTCTACTTTTGACCCCAACTACTACCTGGAATCAGAGACTTTTTCCTCAAAGTCAGGCAAGCGGGTCTCTTGGAGAACGAATTTTCCGGAATCTGTTAAACGATGATTGTAGTGATTCATAGTACCGACAACAATTAGTTCGCCACAGTTTATCAGACTGTGCTAGATTCTGAAGAACAAACAGGTAACCGTCTTCAGCCTCATGTAGGTTAGGTTGGTTGGCAAGAATGGACATGTCTGGTGAAAGTTCTTCTGCTGTGACCTTGGGTTGGGAGGCCGCTGTCTGTCACATGCAGTTGTTTGACTTCGACCGGTCAGGTGACCAAAACCTCTGCGAACTACTGTGGTTCGAGATTTTAGAAACCCTTGGAAGTAGCGGAATCCGATTCGCGATCCCTGACAATTATTCCTGAGCAAACTCAGTCCATTGGAACTGCAGAGGTCTGGGCAAGCTACGCAATGTCTTTTCAAAGATGTCTAACGGGTTTAATTGTGCAATGTAGTACATTTCAGCGAGCGTGACTTGACAGCTCTTCACCCAGAATCCTAACTGGAGCAAAGAATCTACATCACTGCTAACTACATTAGGTAGTTCGGTGATAAGTCTGGTCAAAGATCTCATCCAGTATCTCCCGAGTGGTTCCAAAACAGTGTGTAGGTAGGAGTGTAGTACACTTGCCGATTGCTGGTTTGGCACGCCTCTTACAACGGCGCGGCAGGTACAGTATTCCCTGGTTATCGTCTCCTGCTTTGTCATCCAGATAGAATTTGAAATGTCGCATGTTTAATTACCATGCAAGAGTACCGTCAAAATAAGTCGGCTGTACGCATGGGAACAATAATCTCTTAAGAAATGGCCGTTAGACCGATGTCCCTGCGTTACTCACAACGATTGCCCTCAGGTCTCATGGAATATATATCTCCGTCTCACTAATCGATCTTTGCCCGCCATGTGTCTGGCAATCATTAACAAAACTACCTGTTCTCGAGGCATTAGCGATCGGTACATCATTAACCCGAACAAACTCGCTTTCTTCCTCTATTAGCTTGCTATCACTACTGGATAATTTGATCTTCTTTTCTGATTTTCAATAATCCTTGTCTGTTTTAAATTGAGTTGTAGCGTTTTTAATTGCAGGCCTTCTTTACGCTGTTTTTCTTCTAATTCAATTAATCAAACACGAGTGCGTATCTTACCCACAGTAGACTTGTTGCGAATAAGATACGCAGTGGGAATAACAAACGCGTTTGCCATGCCTTATCGTTCGAGACTGTTGTGATGATAGAGGATTTCTTGGTAATATACATGAGTGTAACGCTATTCTGGTCCCCACCCAAATACCGAAACGACTGCAACGTATAAGCTTCGAGGAGATGGTCGACCAGCTTGAGTATTGTCTAGTTCAGTGGAAGCAAATTCACTACTGAACTACCTCAGTACACAAACAAAGCTGACCGCAGGTTGCGCTCGATGTCCGAAGGAATGCCAAACTGAATACTGTAAGTTATTCCGACTAGCAATGAGCCAGCCGCGTATAACTAACGATACCGAATATCAGAACCCGCTCAAGCCACCGGAAACGTGATACCACCAATACAAACACTATGACTAAATGTCACAAAGGAATCCTAATTTGTTTGCATTTGTAAAGTCAAATACAACAGTCAGCCAAAAAAGGCATTAGTGTCCAAATACACAAACGGACTCAAGCATAAGCAGCCGACAGGCACATACGGACTCATGAAATGCAGTCGAATCAGTCTGGCGTGTGATTAACTTGATGGTTTTGGGGCAGATTGATTATTAACTAACACTGTAATGATGGTCAGTAGAAGGGTCGTGTCCACAAAGTTCGGGAATGGAGCGAGTAACAGAGTCACGGGCGTGTGCACATGCAAATAAAAAACAGCAACCGGGATAGGCAAAGCAGAGAATTTGGCATTGACTGCGAACCCTGAACATTAAAGGCTAAAAATTATTCCCGCACGGGAGAGAGTCAAACAAAATAAATCAAAGGGAAATTAGTCTTCCGTGAACTTCCTAAGTTCCTACTTGTGGAAGGCATTATCGCCCCGTACAAGTGACTGAACTATAACGATCCACGGCGTTTTAACTATTGATGGTAGACATGGTCGTACCACCCGTGTCTAGGAGAAGAAGAGGGATTATGTTGCCTGCGTTGCGGTTGGGATCGTAACAGTCATCGCAGTTCGCTGATTTGCCTCCGTACTGACCTGAGTCAATATACAGTCAACGGAAAGCAGTAAAATGCGAATGGTCGACTGATACTACAAACTTGTGGCTACGAACCTTCAGATATTTGGCAGGCAACCGTGCGCGTGACAGTCAGGCTAAACCCAGTTCTCGTGTCATTAAAAAGCGAATTTCAACGACAGCTAAGTACAAGATAAGCAAGGTTACACTAAATCACAGCCCTAGTGTAGTGAGTAGGAGCGATCATGCTATACTACTCACACCACTGTAATTCAGTAGTGGAACCAGAGCATATATTTTGGCACCAGAATAGTTGCAGGAAAAATACAGGAAGAATTATTGGAGTGCGGCATTGCATGAAATGACTCTTGGTACGTAAGGGAACGTAAACGAACTGAGCGTTGACGTCTGTGGCAGCCGTGGCGGTCGGGGCCGAATACCGTATGCAAATTAGTGTTTTCGTTTGTTGTCTTGTTGAAACGCATAACCCACGCGTTGCTGTCCCGAATAAACAATCCTTGTGCCATCCGCGTTTTGGATCACAACATCACTTCACAGCATCGAACTGTTACATGACGTCACCTTCGTCCTTCTATTCATGCAATGCAATTTTAGCATGTTACCGGACTTACTTGGACAGTCAAGCCACCCCATCACTGTCCACAATACCTTTCTGATCACGACTGGAACAGTTTAATAAAGCCCATGCGGAATGCGGAAACTGTGAATTGTTAACTCTGTACGACGACGGAATCCACCGGCAACGCGTAATCAGTTGACCGGGTCCCATTGCCAAATGCGGGCGATGAATCGATGCTGATGGAATGAATGATTAACTCCAAACATCTAACATGACACTAGCAAATCAACCGTCTTGGTACCAAACGTTGGATACAGAAGTGAACACAACGGTTTAATACGGAATCAGGCTTTACGCAGGGTCAATATATAAAACGAGCGGCTCACTGGAGACAGTTGAACCGTCACACCGATAAGAAACGAAGTTGAGGCTAGTTAACCAGGAGAAAACTATTCATAGGATAGTGCGCAAATGGAACAACAGGAAACAGGGATTGGCTCTAGAGGCCAGTAGGACTATCAGCAGACCATCCAAAAAGGCCCTTCCACCTGTAGCTGAAAAGGAAACATTGATGGAGAAAAATAATTTGGAAAAGATAATAGACGTTAAATAGGAGTTCTTAATGGAACTGACAAAGACGCTGGAGTTTAGTAATAACCACGGGACATAACGTCAGCTGCACAATACAAAGGACATTGTCAAAAATATCTATTATTTCGACCATACAATTACAGTAGTTCTATGGTGTGGGTAGAAAGGTGGAACAGGATGACTGAAGGTTACATCAAGTTGTTAAATATGAAGAAGAATGAGGGACCGTTCACTACTTAAACCTGAACAGGCGCGGTCTAAGAAGCCAACAACTTTCGATCAGACAAGCANTGCTTGTCTGATCGAAAGTTGTTGGCTTCTTAGACCGCGCCTGTTCAGGTTTAAGTAGTGAACGGTCCCTCATTCTTCTTCATATTTAACAACTTACGGTTCATTTTTTTACACGTGTAGACTGATCTGCATGTACGGTTGAATAGCCCATTTAATCCGCTCATTAGGGGTCTCCTGTTATCAGTCTGAGTGGGATGTTTTGCCCATACACTGATCGCGAAGCCACTCGGTGTGGACAGTAATTTTGTTTTATTTTATTTTCGACAGTACTAATCAGTTACAACCGTGAGTTTACTACTACACTGTCCAGCATATCCCAATAAATTTTCGAAATACTACGTACCTCAAAATCCAAGCTTACAAACTTAATCTATATGAAGAACGAGTAATCATATGGTGTCTGTCATTTCATATACAGGTTTAAGGAAAAGTGCAATAACAGGATGGGCTACTAATGTCAAACTATTGACTGGGTCGTCAAGAAGCTAAACAATATGTCGACTGCCACATCCCACGTCGTTTACTGCAAGCCAATCCAAAAACGAGTCATTACATCGACCCCCTTGCATCGCTGTTCACATAACTCAGTTCCCAACACCAAGCCATCACCATTGATCGATGCCAGTTAAGCCATTACCAATAGTAATGAACAAGCAAACATCACAATGAGGAAGTCACCGACTACATTGACACTGACCGGTTTGTTCGTAAGTGACCATTGCCTCGACCAAATATTTCTTTGACTAAAACCGCCGGTTACAGCAGCAGTGACACGGACTAAAGTGATGGACGCACTGTTACGAAATGGACTGGAGGGCCTTAAAATGTACGAAATAAAGTGGGTATGAATTTTTCTCGTGTAACTTATTCAAGAAGCTTTCTGTAGGTTTAATTGAGCATGTTTCGGGCTATCGATGGCACCGTTTCTTGCGACTTGTCCCGCTGTGACTTGAATGAGATCCATAAATGACTTGACGGAGATTTTGTGGTATGCATGACCGTCTTACGGACCCAAAGTGGAATAAGTTCGTCGACCCGACTGCGCAACTGTCTCTCCGTCCTCTCTATGTAAATAACCCGGCACTCACACGAGAATTCATAGATGATGTAAGATTTGGCGTTGAGCGGTAGCGGTGTTTTCAGAGGTGGTGTTGGGATTCGGGTGGTGGTGAACAGCATGACCAGTTGGGCTGCATGGAACGTGCGCCTCTTGTTGATGTGAGACGAGTTTTCAACATAGTAGTGGTATCATCAACCGTCTAAGACAAGCAAAGGTCGACATTCAGTTTGTGAACTGCTGAAGCCATCGCAGCAACTGGTTTTTGTCTGCAGAATTTCTCAGCAAATGTTGACGAACAGACATTTTCTTCGAACGTGGGTTTCAACAACGACGTCTCTTTGCTTAATGTTTCTCTTGAACGATAAAACAAAGTTCTCACTAGATTGCGCTTGTAGTGGATCACGTACAAAACTGCGAAAGTTCAGGTACTGCTCTGTCCAAGTCTGTTCACCTTTAGGCCCTTTCTGCGTACAAAGGAAACCGTTAGTTAGTACCAATCTGCCCCGGTAACTGATGCGTACTGATGTGTGTAGCTATTGAATCTTCTCTTGGCTTCACGACGTCCATTAAACTTTGCTACGTAATCTCGCAGACAACAGTATGCGCCTAATGAGATCCAGCGAAATGCGCTCGAAGTGCACATTGTGCGAAAACTGCCCCTAACTTCTCTGTTCTAACGTGTTACAGAAAAAGTCGTTATGCTTTTCCAAAGGAAATTATAACACATGTGTTTGTACAGTTTGTAAAAATACATTGGCTTCATTCGTTACTTCCGCACGTTTATATGCTTACCATAGTTATCTGTTTATTATATGTTTGTTGCATGTTTATAAACCTTACAATGTGGATCATCCATCGGGGTTCTTATAGCCTAGCTGTGTGCACTTACACTTTTTTTGGACTCAGACCGGCAGTAACAGTCTTAAATCAGCTTATTTGATGTAGGGTATTTATGTACTTTCTGGCTTGCAGTCATTCATGTTATCTATTTTTGAGCGGGTCACTGAGTTTGCCATTTTCCAAAAAGACTGTCGTTATTATGAGCACGCCAGATCTGACATGCATGACACATTCAACAGTTTTTAATGTTTCTACTAAATATCCAACTTAACCGCTTGCTAGTACAAATTTTCCAGGACCAAAACAGCAGTTAGTTGAGCGTCTAATTTATTCAGCCATGTGTGTGTCAGTGCATCGAATTACCGATTGGGTTGAACAGAAGTTTGGCGCAGTCAATGAATACATTATAGGCAAGTAGAAAAAGATTTATTCACCCATAAATTCCGCTTGCGAAACCTACTTATAGCTGCAACAACTCGAATAGAATGTAGTACCTATCAAAGTCTGTTCGACTTACATCAGGTGCTGGGTCAGGAAAGAGGCATCTCTATCTGTGTAGCCTGGTGAGGGGTTTTCAGCACTAGCAAAACGAACTTAAACCCCCAAAATATAGTTTGCGTATCGTTTGCTGCAGTGAGGATGGACTGACCTATCGAGACAAAATTCGGCGGTTCCGGAGGCAGAAAGAGAAACGCAGATGTTTTTGAATTTTTTCAACTAGTTCAATGAGGATGATAATTCCTGTTTACTTTATAGTAAACCCGAAGACGCCTAGTGAGTTATCAAACGGAACGCCCGATGTGCTGCTACAAAGAACGATTGGTACCTTTGATACAGTGTTTTAAAGTATGGGAGCGTCAACCCAAATAAAGGAAGTAAAAGTCAGACAATAAAATACGAAAACACTCAAATCGAACCCCAGTCGATTACATCAAGGTGTGTACATACTTGTGCATTTATCTAGTTCGCCAATAGTCCGATTGCTGTAACTGACCGATAAATGAGCATCATGAGAACCAAAATATTTCCGCTGGTGATGGTGGATCGGACTGGACTGACGTTCCCCTTGCCTCTGTTATCGTAACACTTCCTAATCAGTTAAGTTCTTCTCGACTGACAACAATTGTGTATGGAAGGTCTTGCTGAACGGTGCACGTGTTTTTATTAAGCATAGTTTCGTGAATGCACGCTTCAGAAGTGAGTTGCAGAAGGAAGATGTCTTTGGTATATATGTCATTGCATGCGAATAAAGCAACATTGATGGACCCTGATTAGTTCAATTTAATCGATATATCTTTTGAGCACTTCTATCGTGGTGTGTCACTCAGAAACAATAAACGGACATATACTCGGTGATGTAAGGGCTGCATCATAGTCACAACTGATAAAAATGTTGACAGTGACGGTTGTGTACTATCGGTACTGTATTTGAAATAACAGACACCATATGATTACTCGTTCTTCATATAGATTAAGTTTGTAAGCTTGGATTTTGAGGTACGTAGTATTTCGAAAATTTATTGGGATATGCTGGACAGTGTAGTAGTAAACTCACGGTTGTAACTGATTAGTACTGTCGAAAATAAAATAAAACAAAATTACTGTCCACACCGAGTGGCTTCGCGATCAGTGTATGGGCAAAACATCCCACTCAGACTGATAACAGGAGACCCCTAATGAGCGGATTAAATGGGCTATTCAACCGTACATGCAGATCAGTCTACACGTGTAAAAAAATGAACCGTAAGTTGTTAAATATGAAGAAGAATGAGGGACCGTTCACTACTTAAACCTGAACAGGCGCGGTCTAAGAAGCCAACAACTTTCGATCAGACAAGCAGTAAAATACACTGAGCATCACCGTTTCTTCGTCTATCCCATTATACTCTCCATTAACCTAGTTTAATAACTTATGGGACGGTTATTAGAGTACTGTGAAGTGGCAACGGGGATGCTCCGCACTGCTTATACAGGAAAACGCCAACTCCTGAACTAAATTATGTCCTGGCATCATTGCATCCACAGTGCTAGTTGTGATACGCTAGTCCCTTTGTGCTGTGATGAGACTGGACTGGCTCGTTTTCTCGATTGAAGGAAGTTCAGCCAAATAGAGCTCACGTACAAACTGCTGCTGACGGAACTGTAGCCGATCAGCGCCAACCAATCAAAAACGGCGATCAGCTGTTTTTTAAATGCGCCTCAGATTCAAACGACTGAGATGTTAGATGCAAGGTTGTGGAACGCAGCAGTGAACGGGCCAATCAAAACGCAGGAACGCTCATCGATCATCAGAAACCCTAATTACTGTTGATTCTCTACAGAAGGCACTGTTTTTCTTTCAATAGATTGAGAATGTTTGAGACCGTCTGGACTGTGGTTGTTCCGATTTCCTCGATTTGTTAGCCTGGCACGCGACACCTGCTCGTTCAAGTAGGTTTGCATATGAATGAATGAAGGTTCAACTGATTGTACAAGTGCTCACGAGAATTTTGTGAAGGCATTTATGCGGTGAATATGGGAGTACAGACGTGCATTTCCACGTATCTCATGTGACTAGATTAAGAATGGTAAAGTGGCGTACATTCCATGAATGGTTGAAAGTTTCTGTCTTTATTTATTTTCCTACTCACAAGTATTCCTCTCACTAACATTTTAAAACTCACGATGACATTCTTTTCTAACCACACCTTTTTGCTTAATCTCCTATCTCGCGGTACCGAAATAAATACCCGAACTAATGCATCCGTCTGAAAGCAAAAGAAGTGTCCAGCTCTTGGTCTGCGCTAGACCTAGCACCAGACCTATACTTTAATCACCGGGCACCCGGGCTGTGTCAGCCTCTCGTTGCCAAGCGTGTCAGAATTTTAATTCATCGGCTTCATTTAGGGTCTCTCAAGAAGACACCACATTCTGTTGTCCCACAGGCTAAGCTGTTGAGTCAGGTATACAAGATGTCATTCTCAAATTCAACATGGGAATTGGCCTTCGATACAGGACACTTACTGACAGCAGTCGGAATGTATATGGTGGATTGATGCAACGGGTGACGTCCAGAACACCACACCGCATTGATTGCCATGGAGTTGAGCCGCTATGGTATTGGCCTCACTGTCCTGATTGAAACAAGGCTTGTTGGCTAAGGTAAACCCTGAGAAACAGATGCTGGTTACACTTCCCATTCGATCTATTATCCGACAGAAGGTGTTCGGAAGTACAGTGTCTCTTTGGCAGTCGCCAGTCGCACCATTTTCTTACTAGCAAACGAACTACTTTGCATCCGTTCTCGAATCTTGCTCATGCACCTCGAGTAAAGCAAGTCTGCTGTATTCTTAGTGTGTACGGTCCAAACGACTGCTACGACTTCTATACAAAAGGCTTCTATGAACTGCTCCTTACAGCAGTTCACTAGACACCAGTAACTGACCGGCTATCGTTTGCGGGCGATTTTAGTGTACGGGCTGGGCACGATTCAGTAGCCTTCTCAAATGCGCTTGGGCCTTAGGGTACCGGCACAGTCAATGAGAACGGTGACTGTCCATTCCCCTTACGTGATACTCGCGAGCTGTTTATAACAAACCTACATCTGGCTTGGTGTGAATGGTATATTGAATTAGACTCATCACTGAAGCGGTCACCGCCTAGCGCCCGACTAGGTGATCGTACGACAGCGCCACATACGCGCATTGTGCGAATGGTACGCGTGGCTGAATGCAACATGGAGCATGAGCTGTTCAGGACGAAGTTGTTCACCCACGCTTACGATAGACCATCCAGAGAGAGAGAAACATCAGTTGCATAACCCAAAGACGAGGACTAATTTTCAAAGTTCAGCCACCGTGCGTCTCAAAACTCTCCCATGTAGTACCCTTGTAATCTGCTGCAGATCTCTGCAACAACCATGAAAACAGTCAGCTTCAAGTGCCGTGGACAACCGGACTGGCTCGACGAAGCAATTATATCGGGTCCGATAGGAGAGAATAATGAACATTACGCTGTTGCTATTGTCGGCCGAAACAGTGAGGACGAGACAATGTCATTAAACAATGTCTGTCGTCAATTCATCGAACGGCTTAGCGGAATCAAGGACAGTTGATGGAAAAGGTGGACTGGGCTGCTACCGGGCTGTCTTCCATCGGTGACGAGATGCGTTCTACGATTCTCTTAAGTCGATCTTTGGTCCATCCGTTAATTGTGTTATAGAACTGGTAGATGGGGACTCTGATGTCCTGTACAGACAGTCCGAAGGCATCATGAGAATCTGACACAGCACTAAGGTAACCTACTGAAGAGGCTTGCTTCGACTGACTGAATGATCGTGAATAATCTCCCACAGCAAGCCGGCGTGCAGTCATTTGTTCTACCCCCGAAAGCGGTGTAGGTTGAGACGGATATCAGAAGACTCTGAAACAGGAAGTCAGCAGTTGTAGACGGTCTGAGTTACTTTCAAGGCATGCCTTTCAAATTTCTTGGGCGTGCTGTGTTCCATCTGGGAACGGGAAACACTATCAGGAGTGCAAAGAAGATATCATTGTACCTTTACTTAAGTGTGAGGAGAGCAAGTAAATCACATATGGATATCTGGGAGTCAGTCTGTTGAGCTGTATTGGACAGGTTCTCGCAAGAATTTTTCTCACCGGGCTTAATGCAGGAATCTTGGAGATGGATGGTCCTACGGAACAGCGTAGATACCGGGCCAGCTGCAACACCACCGACATGGTATTCGTCGCTTCCTAGTTTCAAATAACGTTTTGTGAACGGAATCAGCCATTATATACCATATTTCTGAGTGTCACTATAGGGTATAATTCTATAAGTCATGTTAGGTGCGTGGTGACGTTTCTCACCAAACGAGCTGGTATCATCACCACTAAGGACGTCACCTCATGTGGTAATGAAACGTCACAATGTTAAATGCAGGCATGAAAGCGAAGGTGCGCTCATATGGATTGAACTCAGATGACTGCAGTTATCACTGAAGTGAAGCAGCGCTGTTCTTTTCGAACTAGCGATCGTTTGTTGAGTATTTGATGTTTCGTAGCACCAAGCGTAGTAAGTAACTTGCCCGTTCACATGCTACTGTTGACTAATAACCTTATGCTGCACAGTAAAGAAGGACCGAAACGAATGACCACAGGTTTCGCAACCGTAGCATTCACACTTGGTTTAGATATCATTACGGGTGAGATAATTTTTGTCAGTCTTCTCCGGAGAGGAGTGCTATGCCTACACCTGGAATTTGCATTAATGGGGATGTTGCGGATAGCTGCGTAATAGTAATCTGTTGAAATATCTGTCCATGGAAAGCGAGTTGATAGTTCTCGTGGTCAAGGCTAGAGCTGCCCATCTGACGTCTTGAAAGACGCGTCCTGAAGAACTGCAGTCTGAAGGTGGAGACGGGAATGCTGGACCATCGCGCAGTATAGTTATCCACGCTGTTGTAGAGCAGTAGACAAGGACAGTACCTTAACGATGAATTATGGACGTCATAAATAGTGAAATGATCATATGGTGCCACAAGTTTGTAGTATCAGTCGACCATTCGCATTTTACTGCTTTCCGTTGACTGTATATTGACTCAGGTCAGTACGGAGGCAAATCAGCGAACTGCGATGACTGTTACGATCCCAACCGCAACGCAGGCAACATAATCCCTCTTCTTCTCCTAGACACGGGTGGTACGACCATGTCTACCATCAATAGTTAAAACGCCGTGGATCGTTATAGTTCAGTCACTTGTACGGGGCGATAATGCCTTCCACAAGTAGGAACTTAGGAAGTTCACGGAAGACTAATTTCCCTTTGATTTATTTTGTTTGACTCTCTCCCGTGCGGGAATAATTTTTAGCCTTTAATGTTCAGGGTTCGCAGTCAATGCCAAATTCTCTGCTTTGCCTATCCCGGTTGCTGTTTTTTATTTGCATGTGCACACGCCCGTGACTCTGTTACTCGCTCCATTCCCGAACTTTGTGGACACGACCCTTCTACTGACCATCATTACAGTGTTAGTTAATAATCAATCTGCCCCAAAACCATCAAGTTAATCACACGCCAGACTGATTCGACTGCATTTCATGAGTCCGTATGTGCCTGTCGGCTGCTTATGCTTGAGTCCGTTTGTGTATTTGGACACTAATGCCTTTTTTGGCTGACTGTTGTATTTGACTTTACAAATGCAAACAAATTAGGATTCCTTTGTGACATTTAGTCATAGTGTTTGTATTGGTGGTATCACGTTTCCGGTGGCTTGAGCGGGTTCTGATATTCGGTATCGTTAGTTATACGCGGCTGGCTCATTGCTAGTCGGAATAACTTACAGTATTCAGTTTGGCATTCCTTCGGACATCGAGCGCAACCTGCGGTCAGCTTTGTTTGTGTACTGAGGTAGTTCAGTAGTGAATTTGCTTCCACTGAACTAGACAATACTCAAGCTGGTCGACCATCTCCTCGAAGCTTATACGTTGCAGTCGTTTCGGTATTTGGGTGGGGACCAGAATAGCGTTACACTCATGTATATTACCAAGAAATCCTCTATCATCACAACAGTCTCGAACGATAAGGCATGGCAAACGCGTTTGTTATTCCCACTGCGTATCTTATTCGCAACAAGTCTACTGTGGGTAAGATACGCACTCGTGTTTGATTAATTGAATTAGAAGAAAAACAGCGTAAAGAAGGCCTGCAATTAAAAACGCTACAACTCAATTTAAAACAGACAAGGATTATTGAAAATCAGAAAAGAAGATCAAATTATCCAGTAGTGATAGCAAGCTAATAGAGGAAGAAAGCGAGTTTGTTCGGGTTAATGATGTACCGATCGCTAATGCCTCGAGAACAGGTAGTTTTGTTAATGATTGCCAGACACATGGCGGGCAAAGATCGATTAGTGAGACGGAGATATATATTCCATGAGACCTGAGGGCAATCGTTGTGAGTAACGCAGGGACATCGGTCTAACGGCCATTTCTTAAGAGATTATTGTTCCCATGCGTACAGCCGACTTATTTTGACGGTACTCTTGCATGGTAATTAAACATGCGACATTTCAAATTCTATCTGGATGACAAAGCAGGAGACGATAACCAGGGAATACTGTACCTGCCGCGCCGTTGTAAGAGGCGTGCCAAACCAGCAATCGGCAAGTGTACTACACTCCTACCTACACACTGTTTTGGAACCACTCGGGAGATACTGGATGAGATCTTTGACCAGACTTATCACCGAACTACCTAATGTAGTTAGCAGTGATGTAGATTCTTTGCTCCAGTTAGGATTCTGGGTGAAGAGCTGTCAAGTCACGCTCGCTGAAATGTACTACATTGCACAATTAAACCCGTTAGACATCTTTGAAAAGACATTGCGTAGCTTGCCCAGACCTCTGCAGTTCCAATGGACTGAGTTTGCTCAGGAATAATTGTCAGGGATCGCGAATCGGATTCCGCTACTTCCAAGGGTTTCTAAAATCTCGAACCACAGTAGTTCGCAGAGGTTTTGGTCACCTGACCGGTCGAAGTCAAACAACTGCATGTGACAGACAGCGGCCTCCCAACCCAAGGTCACAGCAGAAGAACTTTCACCAGACATGTCCATTCTTGCCAACCAACCTAACCTACATGAGGCTGAAGACGGTTACCTGTTTGTTCTTCAGAATCTAGCACAGTCTGATAAACTGTGGCGAACTAATTGTTGTCGGTACTATGAATCACTACAATCATCGTTTAACAGATTCCGGAAAATTCGTTCTCCAAGAGACCCGCTTGCCTGACTTTGAGGAAAAAGTCTCTGATTCCAGGTAGTAGTTGGGGTCAAAAGTAGACCTAATTCCAGAAGGGATCCGTAAATTGCTGTACTTGAAAGACTTCTATTTTCGCCGAAAGCCAAATAAAAGAATTAGTACGCCCCTTAAGATTCAGGTGTTCCAGATTTATTGGGTGGTTCATCAAAGATAAAGGAGCAAAAAGCAGTCATTCAGCCAAAATATAGTTAGGCTGATTGTCACTTGGACCACGTGGATCGGGTTAGCGTGCGCTGGTTGCCTTTATCTGTTTTCGAAAAGCCGAGCGGGTTCAAAGATCTAGTTTTCCCGTACACAGAGCTACAAGAGTTCTCAGTCGGTACGAAACGACAGCGTAGTACGTGCAGTTAAGCGCTTTCTGCAGATAATAAACGGACACTACGGTATCTTATTGCCAAAGTGCTGTTCTGAAAGAAAAGAAACAATCAAGTGAAAAGCAATTGGGAAATGATCGGAGTATCAAAAGAGATCGTATATTTCGTGGTCGCGATTGTTGGGGAGGTAAATCAAGTCAGTGGAACAAACGTTTGAATGAGGTTATGTTATTCGGGTGCTCAAAATCAACACGCCACAGATTTTTTGCATCAGTGGTACTTGCCCTTTGATGGAGTGGTGAACCTCAAACACCTGGTAATATACGTGCCGTACTACACTGTGTTACCACATGCGACAAATTTTCCTTGAAAGAGGAGTTATTCGTGAGTGCTGATAACACTGCAGATACTTCATCTTTGCAGGAGTCCCGTTGCAGTAGCCGTTGGTATAGACGAACTACTTACAAAAATTATGGTTAGCGGGAAGATTGAGGAGCTTCGAGCACCCTGTCGAAGACCAAACGGTCGCCCATCAATGTAGAGCGTCTAACCGTGTGCATGAGCACTGAGCTGCCGCTCGCGCTGGCTTATTCAGTACCCAACTCCTTGTGCGTCGGTTCCGATGCACACGTCATGGGCCTTTCTCCGTGGCTTTTGCTGTCTGGCTGACGCCTTCGGTCGTGGGTTTTTCTACCTGTCATAACTTGTCCGTTCATCCAATTTCATTGCGCGATGACTCGTCCGGTCGTCATTGTTGTCTTCAATCCATTCGTTTTGTTTTCCGACATACCTTACCGCCGCGTCGTGAGGTTCCACCGAGTGTTAGAACAATCCCGTTTCCAATTTGGTCATCCATCCCAACCTTTCGTTTTGTTGCAGTCTACCTTTATTGACTGTTGACATCCTGTTGATTTACGGAAGGTTTTGCGCTTGTCTGATCGAAACTTGTTGGCTTCTTAGACCGCGCCTGTTCAGGTTTAAGTAGTGAACG
>LOND01000555.1:102647-125774 GCA_014220965.1 Paragonimus kellicotti | reverse complement strand
CTGGTGCTGAAACTGTCAGACAGTTCACCGTAAACCCTAACCTGAGCTGTAGAATGGGAATAAAGCGCCGACAGTATGTACACATACTCGACCGGTACCCCACCGCGTTTAAGCGACTCTAAAAGTGTAGATCGATCCACCGAATCGAACGCACCTTTATAGTCGAGAATACGGTAATTGTTGGCCGGCGGATGCACATGACGCAGCTTCAGTCATTGACCGATCACACTCCATTATATTCACCCGTGTGTATTATCAACAAGTTACTTTTTTACCTCGTCGTTTCTCTGAGAAGAAATCAGTTTAGCACCAGTGTATTGGAGATTTTTATGTTACTTTTTCATAAAGACTTATAGCTCCTGTGATTTTTTTGATGTCGTTTGTTCTACCTTCTCTCCGAATGATATATGGTTATTTTCATTAAGTTCACTGATGGGAATTTTGCTTGTTAAGTCTCATTCTTCTCTATTTTATCTAAACTAGGACTTTCGCGGTTGCATAGTAGTTTATAGTAAGTATTACCCGATGTTTTGCTGTCAGCAGTGATGATGACGCTGATGTCCATGATGGTGCTGATACTCGAGTAGTATTGGCTTTGATTTGTCTTATACGTATTGTCAGGTGCAATAGACACTAGTACGTTACAGAAAAATACTGTCGGATGCTTTGTCAAGTTTATCTCGTTGGGGACCTCATTTCACACTGTTGTGACCGCAAAGTAGTATACTATTCACAACGAAACTGCCTGCTATACAACAACACTGGTGTTTATACCTATTCCGGGTCGTCATGGTCATCATGCTTGATAGTCCTTGTGGTTTGCATCCTCTTTTCAATTCAGATATTCCTATTGTCTTTCCCTCCGTGCCCGTTGGTGACACACCTGTTCCGACTTCAGATGCACATGCTGAATGGACCTCTGTTGGCCATAGCCTTTCCAGTACTGAATACACGTCTGGTAAGTATGGTTCCCTTCATTACTGAAGGTAATCAACGCCGGTGGGAGACACTGGTCCCATATATGCACGTGTTGTTTAAGTCTCACCTTTTTTTAACCCACGAAGATCGAATACATTTACTATGAACATATCCATTCCTTGTTTTTATCTGCTGACTTGTTTATTGTCACCCTGTCGAACACTAGTTGTAATAAACTGTAGACACATCGTCACGTTTTCAGCGCTCACACCGCAATACACGTTCCGCCACGTGACATACTAGGTCTTGTGTAGACTGGATACCGTCATGCTGCTAAAACCTAAGCAAGAGGATCGGTCAAAGTAGCCGTGGTTTCACGCCTTAACTTGTTGGTTTGCAGTCACTGAGTTGTCACGAAATTGCACATTCATGGAGTCCTAGTACCATTGTTATAAACTTTTCCGTGCCTTCCCTCACATTGTAACTCACTCGTCTTTAGCGTTGCATGAACCAGAGTTCTTCTCGTGAGTAGTTCACCTTATGGACAAAATAGCCTTCATGTTAAGTTTTGTTGTACGCTGTTGTTAGCGGATATAGTTCCGTTATTCCAAAAGTTGTTCAACAATTTAAAATAGAGATTGGAAATCATGTGGCGTTTTCCGGCCCAACATTCCATGTATCCTCCTCATCTATGAAGGCACAAAGTTCTTGAAACATCAAAACGAGGATCCACCGAATGGCAATAATAAATCAAGGGAGTAGGCAAATATACAAAGCGCAAAATTTGAGGGTCAGACAACATGTGGACTTCGATTACCAGTTCGAACACACTATTAACGTGTCCTAATTACAATGCATCGCTTCTAAGAGAATAATATTAGTTCCTACCAGTGGTTTATAGCAAAAGTAGTTGTCTTAGATGTTTGCCGGGATGTCTGATTTCCTTCTCCCTGTTCAGCTTTGCTACGGACCATATTCTGAGGTATGCTTGAAGAGTCCAGCCATCTTGATGTGACGTTTCTCTTCTGTGATAACTCAACCAATATGCATTACATAGATGGCTGTACATAGCCTCTCTGGCTTAAGTATGAGAACCATGATCCGTGGATTTAACGACCGGGCTAGTCTGTATGAAACGCGTTTCGTGTTTTTAAAATACAAACTGTTCCTCCATGGCTGAGATGTTCTCTCTATTACCTCAATTACGTATAGTCTTGTTGACGTTGTTGACCGTCTCCACTTTGCTGGCTTCATAGATTTTTGAGAAGGAATCAGCGAGAATATCGAAAATCTAAGTTTATGTTTGACGTCCTTCATCGCCCTGGTTGTTGTTTTAAAGTGAGACTGTGTGTGAGCCATAGCACTCCCCAATTCCTGAACTCAATCTGATCGCTAGTAGCATATGAACAAAAGTGTTATGCTTAGTCACCCTTATTATCTGCCAGTTAGACATTTTCTTACAAGTAGCTCGCTACATCTGCTAGCTGTTAATATGAAAGTGGCTATCCACTCACTGTTAATTATAAATGTGCATACCCTACGACGATTGGGTCAGCTGAACATTTACTGCCGCGGACATTATCCGTCAAGTCTATCACGCCGGTTGAACACTGATTTGATCATTTTGGCTGACCTTAGCATTGTTGGGAGTCTCTTGATCAACGCCACTTTAAATTACTGTCCAATACAGCAACGTTTCGTGGCCGCCTTCGTGTGTGCATCGAGATTATTGCCGGCTCTTCTAATTCAGGCTATTTCTCTGGCAGTTCTTAAAAGATCTTCCACAGTTGTGCTTCCTTTGCTGTCGTTGTTAGCAGCTGTCTGTCTTCCTAAGATTATGTGTGTATATGTGTTCCTGTTGAGTTAAGGATTTATCTTTACTAATCCTGATGATTTGGCGCGCAAGACGCTAGTCATTACCTATGGACCGAATACTTAATTTGTGGTCTACGTTTGTACTCCTTAATAATGGATCCTGTGCATGCGTTCCTAATAGTCATTTACATCAAATATTGTACTGATGGTCGCTACCGGTCGAATTGTCCGCTCTTCGTTTCAGTAACCTTTTTGTAAAATCACTCAGTGATAAAGGTGGCTGTCCTGGAGTTCTAAAAGTGTCATACTGAATGTTAACTTGATCGTGCCTTACTCGTACGTGATCAGTGCTCAGTTGCAGGTAATTTCTTGCTTATTGTCTCCATCAACTTGCCTAATCCAATGGTGTCTCAGACCCGAGGCTGTTAATGTCCTTTTGCATGAATCTAACCGCTAATTAAGGTCACTAGAGATATACTGTTGATCTCACCGTCCTCCCAGTTTGTGCCATCTGTCCATGTTTCTTAAAGTGCTGAACGTGTACGCATTGTTTCGCATTCTGGTGATTACCTTCATGTAGCTTTTGGGTGTGCGACTTCCAAATCTCCGTCTGTTATTTCATTTAGGACATTGTTGCTCACAACCTACATCTCAGCTCGGACAACTGACTTTTTTCAAATGGGATTTCATCATCGCCTGCTCACCTTTGAGGGGTATTGACCAAGGTGACCTGACTGATTATACACTCAGTAAACGGTGGTAATGGTCATCCCATTTTTGATGAGTGGTTTAGAGTCCCTAATCCTCCTAAGCTTGATTTTTCACACTTATTCTGAGATTTTTATAAACCGCCTTTCTGGTTCTATTTACAGCTTCCATTTGAATGTGGCGTCTACTTTATTCAGCATTTGTTACTTCTGTTGGTCCCGGTGATTTTAGTGGACCAAACGAGTAAGTTGTTCATGTGATCACACATATCTTTGAATCTACCACATTTTGAGCACTTGCACCATACACCAGTAAACGTGTCTGGCAGCTGGTGAAAAAGTTGATGAGAACAACTACACTATTGTTAGATGCGGTGAAGTCATGGGACGAACGTCACAGTCAGACGTAACAGTAGTGCTGTGCATGCCTTAAAATAGATTGACCTCGTACTGAAGTGACAAGATGTGGGTTACGTGTTTATCTTGGCAAAATTGGTGTGTATCGTATGGTGAAATGAATTGGCTGGTTTATTTTGAAGAAGAAAATGCAGTGAACTATTTTTTCGTTGTCCTCTGGCCGGTGAGGGTTTTGTGGTTGTCAAGTGCAGTTTCCTCAAGTACTTTAACAACAAATATGACTGACGTGGGCACCATGTTGGTGCATCGTTGAAATACGTGAGAACCCTCGATAATTTCCAGCGGGATCATCAGAGCAGACAGCATTGTGATACTAGATACTGTGCGAAAAAGAGGCGTGTGAACACCGATTTCGAAAACTTTGCCAACACGGATATTGGTTTCTTCAATGTCTGCTATTCTCCTTCTTGTCCGTGATATAATTATTCGGATCTGTTTTTATAGGTCGTAGTTTTAAAGAGTTAAACATCGGTTTGAATGTCATTCCCCCTACCCCCGGCAAAGAAGTGTTTAAACCGTGTAAGTGATGTGTTACTGGTCAAAATTTCCCGGAACCACAGAATCGGTTTTGTGGCTGTTACCACTCGTCGGGTATGCACTCCAGACAAACCTCTGTCGCACAACCCTCTGTGTGAATAGCATATAGAGTTTTAAAGTCAACAAATTGTTTGCGATTCATTTTGACGTTTATCTCAGATCCAGGAGACGTAAAGTGCACCCACCGGACGTATTCAAAACCTCAGTCTGCCTCAAGCTGTTAGGTGGTATTATAATTTTATAAGGTAATGTGGCATAAGCGGTGTTTTTTGTGGTTTGCATTGACCTGTGGATTCCATTGAGTCGGAGCTAAACGGCAAACTAACTCACAGTTGGGTGACTGATTTGAATGTTTGAACAGTTTGTGGCGTTTGGTGGAATTAAAACAAGGATGAATGCGAAGTTACTTAAGGGCACATTTAAGCTGGGTTCGATTTACCAGCAAGAATTCAAAATGCTTCTCAAAAGTCCGTCCGTCCACATCACTGTAAAAGAATGAAGAGGCAAGTGACATCTCAAGGCACTTTCAAAGCACATACCTGCCTGGTAGTGTATTTCGTATTGATAAAGTTGATGTTGGATCATCAGTGTAGTAACAAACTGACTAAGCGTTGGCTTCGAGCCGTATTTTGAGCTGCCAGTTGGTGTTTCAAAATGTTGACGGAAAGTCGACAAGTACATAATTACTTCTTTCGCCAAACGTCCGGACAACCTCTGGGCAATGAGGGCAATGTTATCGAATTCACCCTTGGGTGTTTTCGTGAACTGGATGACAATTGCTGCCATTTGGGATTGTAGGCACCATCTTAGTGTTGTGATATACGTTTATTACATTTTCGTTTTCATCCCTCAATTTTTGACCATTTTACACCCTACTTTACTGATCCCAGTTTCATGAAATGTTCACACGAAGACAATATGTAGCAATTTTTCTAGGTGATACGTTCTATCTGGCCGCACACGTATCAATGCTGATTCTGTCAAACATGTCGAGAATTCCAAATGCGTAAAAACGGGTTGAAAATCTGTTCGTTTTTACTGTATTACTTTACGATCAAGACAGCTTGATAAGTGACTGTATGCGATTTCGTTTCTGTTGCGTTCGCTCTCACGTAATGCTTTCTATGTTTGCTGCGAAACACAGGCAATCGTAAACCCCTTTCTGATCCCTTTATGCATTGATTAGCTATTAAGATCACCCACGCTTTATGTAGGTAATTTTGTTAGTGTTATTGTTGTTGTCGGTTACGCTTGATTTTCTCATCAAGACTATGCAGATATCCCAATGCCTTGATTTATTCCCAGTTCCGCTCAAAGCCCATCTGTTATTCATTCAATGGGAACTTTATGCCAGTTGGGCCAAATAATGATTACATAATCACTGCTTTTTGGCAACAGTTTTGAAAAACTTTGTCGTTTAAGTATCGCGTCGTTACTTCGGCGAGCTATGTATTTCAGAGAGATAGTGAAGACAAGAAAACAATTGTGTTTAACCTGTTTGCATAGGAAATAGGCTTTGTCCCAGACGCGTGGCATCGAAAGATAGATATCGCAGAAGCTTTCATGAGAAACATGCTTCAAAATGTACAACACAGCCGAAATGAATTTATTTTGACCGTAAGTCACATCACTCAATATTTGTTGGTATCGTCACTTCTGTAATCTGATACATCCAACGATTAGCAAGACCTTCACTCAACATTGCCCCAACGCAGTCCGGATGTTTACGCATCTTCCAGTGTTCAGCCACATCGACAGGTTTACATCGACAGTTTACATTACTTTAGAAGAGACCCAATTGGGAAAAGTCTGGACTTCGGCTGGATTCGAACCAGCGACAGAAACAACATGCCCAAACGCGGCAAATGCTCTACCAGCTTAATATTTGGTGGATTCCATATGACACAGTTGGTTGGGTGGGTAACTAGGTCCAAATGTGAAATTTCTGAGCTTCCGGCGTGGCTTCGTAGCTCAGCTGGCATATTTTTTTTCCGTCGCTGGTTCGAATCCAGCCGAAGTCCAGATTTTTCGCCGTTGGGTCTCTTCTAAATTATCAAATCTGCCGAACTACGTATCACTTTACAGTTGTTGTTTCCTTAACTGGCGTATATTGAATAGTTCCGCAGTATGCTTTTGTCTACTTCACTGACCAAATACTCGGTCTACAGTTACTAGTTTTGTACCTCTAGAAAGTCGCCAATGTTTACTTTTTAGGAGTTGTCTTACGCTTTCCGTGCTCAACCATTAGGTTTCAACCTCTTAGAACGTAACTGTATGCACTTTTGAAGCTGCATATATCCGCTCTATCCGGTTGACGACTTTCCGACCTACTTCAATCGCAAGCAGGGCTACTCCAGTCACAAATCTGTATCTTTAAACCACTGTCGATAACGTGCATTTCCGAGTTCTGCCAGAATGAACGAACCACTGTTAGCGCCTTTACTCGCTCCTGTAGAGTAATGGGCTTGCCATCATCTGCCTAGAATGCCCTAATTTCTGTTCATGAATGCCACCTGCAGTATGCAATACGCGGTTGCAAACATCATTTCGTTGTGCGGGCTGTACAATGCACGGATAAACACATCGCTTGAATTACCTAATCTCCAAAGATGGAACACTCCTTGGGTTAGTTCATGTTCTGGAGGCCTTTTGCCATTTGTACGTTGATAGCAAATTTTGCCTTGTCGACTGATTTGCTCTAATCCGGACAACTCGTTCAACCCAATTTTTGTGCAGATTGGGTGACTACTTTACTGCAAACTATATCACGCAGCGTATGTTCGTTCATATTAATAAGAACTGGCATCGCCCTGGTTTTATGGCTTCAACATTTTACGATGCAACAAAAACAGGCAGACGCGATTGTAGTTTTTATAGCTAGTTATCTGGTTGTCAAGTTCATTCTGGCTAATTTAAAACGACAGCGTATGCGGCCCGTTGACAAGAAATTCGCTCCATAGTGTATGTTTAACGTAAGTTGTCTATCAGGTAAGCCAGTTACCCGCTGACAAACTCGCTCAACTAAACGTTGAACAAACGTGGTTGTGGGAAGCCTATAAATGCAATCGATTGTGACGATTTTTGATGATTGCGTGAATAAAAGTTTTTTGATCCAGCTGTATAAGGCCTCCAGGATGTATAGTCCTACCCATTAGCTAAGAAATGTTTCTTTTTTGATTGTCAGGGAATTCAAGTTCAGCTAGTTACGCTAACATGATGTTTGCTTCAGCACACTGACTGCATCTTAACAATCAGATTTGTTGGAGTGTTGATTTCGTTTACTCGGAAAAATTGCTGTAGGAAATAATGAAGTGTTTTGTTACTAATTATAATGCACTGTTTTGTGTTTAACTTGATATGTGACCGTATCCATATTTTTTTTGTTCGGAAGGACTTGGGTCTGTTGGCGGTGAGAGAAAACCTATTGGTCCGTTTTCTTGCATGCTATTTCTACTTTCAATTATCTTTTCTTGCTCAAATAAAATCTCTCAATAGTTTTCTTGAAGTTCGTTCTCGCAATCGTCACGTGTCTACTATCTTTTTTATCACAGTGTTGAATGTTGAACAAAGAATATACGCAAGGCTAATAATCTCACATGAAATTACATTTTTTTCGTGTCTTCTTTTACTTGTTGAATCCATTATTCCTTGTTATTTCTCTTACTTGACTACTACTGTTGATCGGTTGATGTACACCATACTGTGGACTCAGCTTGCGTATCCATCTTAGCAAATCACCGTTGCTCTTCAATTCATCATTTGTTTATTCGAAATCGTACACTGCTAACAAGTTCGCCGGAATTTTTTTTTAACTTATCGTTGTGGTCATCGTTATAGTTAGTAACGAGGTTTAAATTTTTTTTCTTTCACTTAGCTGTTTACTCCGTGGAGCCGTTCGATGATTTGTCCTGGGTCGTGCTTTCTCTCAGTCTTCAAGTACTGTATCATTTTCTCATCCTGCAACCGATTGCTTTAGTAAGTCTCATTGACCTTTGACTTATAACCGTTTGCTCCGTATATTCAATTTTCTCTACCGTTCTATCCTCAGTACATAACGGTAGGTTTGTCATTTTATGTGCTTTCGCATGCTCTGTCTCTGTTTTGATGGCGTTCCGCTAACGGTGCCGTCACATTCCTATTTACATATTCATATCGTCAAATAATTATTAGAGCCGAGACCCCGGAAAATCCAAGTAGGTGGAGTGCTTTCAGCTTGTCGGCCCAGTTTGGATATGATTTAACATTCCTAATGTATGGTTCGCTTTTTATGACTGGATGGTGAGCGAGTGGTTCTCATAGTGGCACACGAGAGGTTGTGTCAGGAATCTCGGTGTTCTTGGGACCTGCGTCCGCGTTGGTGCATTGTCTGATGATATCACAAACCGTTTACCTACATTCTGGATGGCGTTTGCCAACATACGTCATGTGCGGCGTCTGTTTGATCCCGGTCATTCTTTAAAAGATTCTGAGGTATGTATGTATGTGACCCCGTTCGAGAAAGCTGCCGTCGTTGAAGAATGTTTGGGAGTTGTATGTGTTATCGTGTGCCTCTGAAACGTTAACGGCGTATGATGTGACCACCGTGTTGGCGATAGCGGAATTCGTCAGTGTTCGAAGTGGACAAATTATGTCGACCACTGAGCTTAGTAATCTCTTCTGACAGACGTAATTATCCCATCACCATCCGTGTCATAGTTTGTAAGTGGTGTGTTAGGCTGTAGGCGGCAGCCTGGTGGACAGCGTAACATGGGTTCGGGCATGAAAACTCTTACGTTAAAGCTTCTCAGCAAAATGTTCCCGGTTTCTTGGCTGCAATCAGGAGGACAACAAAGACCTTCGGTTAAGTGCATTACCAAACATACCATTGAGTGGAATTAATTGGCGTTCTTTTTGCGTGTCTCGACTTACTTCTGTTTATTTTCTTCCCACGCCTTTCTTTTCTTTATTTCACGTAACTCACAGTACTTCCCCATTTATTGTGACACATACTATTATACAGAAACGCACCCCGTCTGTAACAACCTAGAATAACCGTTCTATAAAATATGTGGTTCCCTGTTCATTTGATGCCATCTACTACTCGGTAACAGCCTGTAGGTAATTTTGTGTGCTAACCTTGTTGGTCTTCATCGGTTTGCCTTTGTTAAGATTGTCGAAAATACTAACCACACGTTTCTTTGATTGCTTCAAATAGCTCATCAACAGGCCAATGAATTAACAGGCGTGGCGTGCAACATACTATTGTGACATCTGCTTCAGCAGCCATTATTAGACTTCCCTGCCAGTAGTTGAACTTATTCACTGTTTTCTTCGAAATTTCCATAGATTGTAAAATTTATCAGATCAGTCCGCTCATTTTCGCCTCCTTCCTCCTGTGCTGCTAATTTTTCTGTCCTCAACTCAGGTTAACTGGTAAACATTTGCGCTTTCAATGTCCGCATTGCCCAATAAATAGATCAACAAGCTGCAGTGGCGATCACTCTTTCAAATGTGAAGCTAAATGAGCCTTCATCTGGAAGACTGAAGAGGTGCCTTATGAATCTCGCTTATCAATAATCATTCCTACTTTCAAAGAGATACCAGGATGCCGTGTAACAACCACAGGGGTGCATGCAAGATTCTCATTGGTCACACAATTCGGCGGCTTCTGAAACACAGGGAGAGCCAGATAAGAGATGAACGGACGGGTTTCTGGCCTGATCACGGGTGTATCGGTCGCATTTTCATCTTGTGACAGACCGGTTTTCTTTGACTTCTTGTTATTGCAGGCAGGCCACTAGAGGCTTTCGATTGCTTCACCCAACTGGGTTATGTCATTTCGCCAGCTTGTAACATTACTGACGAGGTGTCCGCAAGGACGTCGAAAACACGTAATGTATCCGCCAATCTCCCTCACATGTGTTATCCTAAGGACGTCCATTCGTCGATTAACCGCAGAATTTACAACGCGTGTGTGCGTTCAATTTGCCTGTATAAATCAGAGGTTTGGTCGATTTATGCGGAAGATGCATCTGGACTCTCGGCATTCGACCGCCTTTGTACCCGTCATTTAGCCATTATCCGATGAGCCGGCCGTGTGAGTAACACGACAGTCCGTCTGCACGTGTTTGGGAAATGTGCAGATTAGCGAGCGATAACGGAGATAGTGAAAATGTAGTCTACGCTGGTTGGGTTATGTACTCCATATGTCGATGGAATGTCTGCTGCATCGTACATTGTTCAATGTGGCCACTAGTTGAAAGAAGCTGCAGGGCGGCCAATCGATGACGTGGTCACGGCATATGGAAACCATGACTATCCAGCCGAGCAAAGTTGGCAGGTTCTGTCTACCTTATTGAGGAGTTTGAGACCTACCGCACCGCTGTTTGGAACAAAACTAAGCTTTGATCCCAGATCATGTGAGTGTCCGTGCTCGCTTCGTCTTTATCGTTTGTTCAGAGAACATCTGCTCTTAAACGTAGGTATGCGAAACGTCGATCAAACAGCACTGACATAAGCTGCCCGGGTCACAACAACGAAACGCTCCAAATGACCATTGTACAGAAATCTTGACAGATATGCAAACCTCTTGCGAGAACGTCTATTCCAAAAGAACAGATACGACAGAAAGGGATGTATCCGTATTCCATAACCTTTATAAACAAATGACTAGTTACGATGGTCCTCAATACGTCAAAGACCGCCGTTAATTAAAACGTAAACTTACTAGAAGTTTACTTATGGACCGCAAAGCTTGTTTGGTCAAGCGACCTGAATAGCTGAAAAGGCATTTCTATCATGGACTAACTATGTGCTGTTTTCTGTGATTCGTGGTTGCACTAGCCGCCGACAAGCTGTTAATGAGACTGTATGTGAAAATCACGGCTGGCCTATTTGCAACTTGTCATGGCGGCTTGGCAGACAGACAGCACTTTGAAGAGCGGTTTAACTGGTTTGAATTAGCTCATTCGTTTGCGAACAGTGGAGATTATATGGTTAGTTATGACATTTCAGACGATCCTCTATCGGAACCCGACGTGGCTTAAATTGCGGAAACGTAATAATGCTCCAGGCCTGGATCTTCTTTCCTCAATTCTTTTCGAAGGTGGTGAAAGACTGTTGCCCAAATTGACTGCACTTCTTCGTTCAATATTCGAGACTGGAGAGAGGCTTCTTGATTGGGCGTTTATCAGCAATCATTTCCATCTCCATGAAAATGCTAGAACATCGGCTATATTAACTTGGCCTCTATCGCATCCAAGATGCTTACAGGTCTCATAACGCAGAGTTAACGAAATACGAAAAGCTGGAGCAGATTTCCGACCTTGTTCGGCATGTATAGATCACATCTTCACTTTACGGTTGACACTGAATCATCGGCACTCCTATTGTCAGTCAACTACTGTGGTATTTTTGGACTCACAAGCTGCTTCTCAATGAGTTGTCCA
Organism: Paragonimus kellicotti; assembly: GCA_014220965.1. Lineage (NCBI taxonomy): Eukaryota > Metazoa > Platyhelminthes > Trematoda > Plagiorchiida > Troglotrematidae > Paragonimus > Paragonimus kellicotti. The sequence continues at coordinate 113,953 of LOND01000555.1, read as the reverse complement.
GCGCTCTCTCGGGCTCTCCATCACAGATGATTCTTAGCGAAGTGTATCAGTTTGTTGATGCAAAGTGCACGTCTTTGGTGAGATACATCTAGCTTTCTTTACTTTAAATGGCGATTGAGAGGGGTTTCCGATCTTCTCCCTTTTAAACTATGTCGTGTGTGTTATTTTGGAAGAAGCACTCCGGGGATCTTGGAATGAATCTTCTGCCGGACAGTAGGCTGGCTGATATTGAGTTTGTAGACGACAGTGTTCTGCTTAGCTTTTCTGCAAAGAGTACGCGTACTATGCTGAACCAATTAACTAATATAACTGGTTCATGAGATATGTATTTTGGAGTTTTTCTCAACGGGTGTCCAGGTGACTGATGAATACGCTACGTGCCTTCGTTAACTCTTCGTCACTGATGACTTCACAGAGATATCAGATTGTCTCCTGATGGCTGCATGTGTACTGTCGAGTTTTCTGTATGAATCAGAAACCTGGCTCATTCTTGCGAAAGATGCCTCTGGGCTCTTGTTTGTGAACCGCGGTTGTGTCCGTCAGTTGTCCATCATCACATTGGCCGACTATGTGAGCAGCGTCACAGTTTGTCTTCGTATATTGGGGAAACTTATAAATTCTCTATCGACAACCGAAGTAATGAAGTTGCACAGTCTACGCTGGTTTGGTCGTGCTTCGTATGCCGTCTGTGAGTCTGTTCCACATCACATCGTTCAGTGTGGCTGCTAATGATTGGAAGAAACCGCGAGGCATCTAATTGATGACGTGGTCATGAGCTGTGAAAACCTTGACCGTCCAGCTGTGCGAGGTTGTTTTGTGACGTCTATCTGGTTAGAGGTTCATAACCATCCACACTTGTGGGTGGAAACGTCCCTGGACGTCACAGTGTGTCGCAATCAATGTGGTGTCTGTAACTGTAAGTTTGTTGACTCTTCTTTATAATTGATCTTTATTGTTTTCTCCTTAGTTATTCTCCATAAAATTTTACCTATCTGTTCCTAGTGTCAAGACCATTGGCAGCCGAAGACATAGTACCTACGGTTATGACTGTGCTGAAAGTGCTTATGATAATTATGGACGGTTTGCCTGTATTCAGGTCACATGTTGGACCTGGTGGGCCATGTGGCATGAAATACCGCGTGGTTTATTAGATGATAAAGCTTTAATTTCACTATTGATTTGGTCTCGTTTTCATAAGGTTCATTGAATCATTGTGCGGTGCACATAACGAAACTGAATCACAATTTGACGTCGGACATATCTGCTTTTACTCATTTAGGTGCACCTGTTGACTAATTTTGACATTTTCGAATCCGGTAATAACTTTTAGGACTTGATTCCACACCGGAAGCGCAACCCTATTCTATCCAACCTTTTTTACTGGGAATAGTAAGCATTCCATTTGAATGAATTGGTTAAATCTGAGCTGTTAGGTTGTGTGTGGACAATTTGTCACCGGTTGCCAAACATCAGAAATAAATTGGTTGACGCCTGTCCATTTATTCTTCATACCATTCATTTGAGAACAAGCACTGCAACGGCCTACTTCTGTATTTCGATACGACGGTGCACCGCCGTGTGGATGCATGTGTCCACTGCGTGCTTTATTGCTAACCAGCCGGTATTGCCCTTTATTTCAGTTTTCTGAGATCTCCACCAGCTGCCTGCCAGTGACCACGACGTGAGTTCTGTCGTCCAGAGAGGTCAGTGCGCCCTTGCTCCTGTTAGAAGTCAAAGAGCATTCAAAGGGTTGGTATATTTAATTTGATTTCACTCGGGATACTTTACACGTCTCCCTTATCGATTCCGACCCACTATCACCGTCGGCTTATTTTTCTATTCTTCCAGAGGTCTGGACTCAGCGTTTTTGAGTTGTGGCATACGAGCAACCAGTAACTCACCCACTTGGTCGTAACTCGGAACATCGTTTATTTTCTTCATCGGGAGAGTGTAATGACCGGGACTTCCACCTTACAGACTACTTAGGACGTCAGTTTTTTGTGAGCATTGATAAACAGTGAATGATTCTGGTCGATATACTTTTGACATCACTTACAAGTAATCAGAGCCTTCGTGTTCACATAAACTTCAACCTACCCCTTTAAAAGTGAAACGTAAGCCACAGATTTGTCTGTCGTTAGACCTCATCTACAGTACGTGTCCTTTCCACGGCGAAGATTTGAACCCTGATCAACGTTCCCCTGAGACAACTGCATTGTCCACCACGCCGTTGATATCGTATTGGGCATGCATGAATTATCATGCCCGTTTTATTTGGTTCTGAGGAGATGCTTCGAGAAAGAGTTTTCCCAAAGCTTTTCACCAGTGTTAGTCGTTCGTATGATGTAATCCTTGTGTTGTCAGTCTTCCTGTCACACTTACGCGTGTTTGTAGTACAGCACTGGTCTTCTACTGGGTCTGAGACCGGCAGTCAACTCACTCTATAACATTGTCCTTGGAAATTCGGTGGTCTTTAGTTAATGCAACCCAGTCGTCTTAATGGTCTCGGATTGATGAAGCGAACGTAGTTTTATCACCTGCTTTGTTCGACATATCCTGCTTCGATACCTGTCCTCGCTATTTTACGCCAAGAATTGCTAGTGCGATCGTTCAGTAGATGATACAGGTTGTTTTTGCTTGCTGAAGATTGAGCACCCCGATCGTCACTCACAAATGAAGGCGGTTGTGCGTTCTGAAGTGATCATTCGAACGTGCTTAATGACGCACTAGTCAGTATTCTCATAAGGGCTTGTCCGGAATTGGACTCCCGACCTTATCAGGGATATACACTGCTGACGAACTCTAGCTAGAGCGAAAGTCGAGTCGAGGGCTTATGTGAGATCATTTCAGAGAAATGACTCCAATGTTCCGCAAGCCTTCAACTATGCAAAAGTATTCTGGTCATGCACTTGCGTATGTGAACCGACTACTTATCAACTTTACTAGTCACCTATAAACGTCTTGCTCATTACTGCCTAACTGCACCATGTCCTGCATATTTTCTCTGAATTGTTGAAGTGTCGTAGTATCGTGGCGAACATCTTTCAGTCTTTCGTGAATACCTGGCTATTTGGGTTATCACATCTTTCATTTTTTTGTTTCTTGCCCTGAAGTTCTCCATGACAGCATTGCGCTCATTGTAGTTGAACCTATAGGTCCCGCTCACTTGGTTCTACTTACTCGTCTTGGGTCTTCACACTAAGCGTTTTCGTTCACGCTTGTATTCGTTTTTATCATTCCTGTTGTGCATGTGTTATGTTTAATACACCGACTTGTTTATTCATTGCTAGGTGACCGGAATAAACCTGAACAATATCCTCTGTCCAGCAATCAGCGACCCGTTCGAAGGACCACATTATCGCATGGCCGCCATGGTTCATCAACCATTCCTAATACTGATTCTGGGCAAGAGTATCACCTATTTTGGCCTCACGTGGAACGCTCAGTTGTGGTGGTGGCAAAGCACTTTTTTGGTTAGCCAATCACAGCCTAGTCAGAAACCATCTGCCTCGACTGGTGGCGACTTGTTGGACACGTGGCTGAAGCCGGAGCCAGAAGCGAAAGAAATCATCTTGAATGCTACTCCATGGTGTTGGACAGACTTGTTTCGCTACCAGACCTACATGGTTAGCGGACAAACGGATCGTGTCTGTCCGTTGCACAAATCATCTCCAGTGGATAAACCGACAACCGTAGTGGACTAGGGGGCGATCAGAAGAAGAATATCGTTCTTTGCCATATAAACATCTCTCTTATCTACTTTTATGATTATATGTTTCTTTCAGATGAACTCACTCAGCTTATCTTACCAGGCATGCGTTTCACTTCTGTTTCAGTTGAAAGCGTAAACAATCTGTGATGTTCCTCGCTTTTGATGATTCTGCGAGTAGTAATGGGTCTGCTTTTTGGCCCGATTATCCAGGCTCCACTGTTTACCGTAGTTTCTGTCGGTCTTTTATTTGTACTTCACTTTTTGTCTGTTCAAAGTTGTGTATTCATTTGACACTACCCGTTTTTGATAGCCCGCCTCTTGGTCAATTTTGATTGTCACTTTTGACGATTCTCCTGTAAAACGTATGAGTACAATACAAGCTGTCATTTTTTACATTCCTTTTTATTTAGGTTATACTACGCGTTCTTTTATGTGATAATCCAGTTTTGGTTGAAATGTGTGTGCTTGTTTATTGTGAATGCCGCTTCCCATTTTCCACCGTAAGACCTTACGTGTACTGGGCTAATCGTTCTAAGCATTTCACTACGACTGCTGCTGTAATCACACTTGGTCTTATTCCGATTGGTAGAAACCTGTCAACAATCTCTCCTTATCGGCGTACCCTTAGTCTGCATTCTTTTTAGACATTACTCTCAGTCTTCGTGATTCTGGTTTCAGCCGACTGTGCTCACAGCAATAAGACTGTGTCGCAGATTGGCGCACCAAGTGCTGCTGCTGTCACCTAGTACGTTTTCGATTGCCTCTCACTTGGCACATAATAACAAAAACCGATTTCAACAGTAGAATGGTTAGTGCATTTGGCGTAATTTCTAATCTAAGCAATGTGTGCGTCGTTTTGCCAAATTTCTCATGCTGGACGGCTAAAAATCTCAGGCTATCACGTAGCGTCACATCATAAAATCGCCCGCTATTTTTTCAAACTGATTAGATCGCAGCGGTTTAGCTTGTTTGCAGACGTCAGTTGATGTGGCTCATGGTTGAGATTAGTGGTGTGGCTGTTTTTTTTTCGGATATCGTGTTTTTCGATTTTCGTTTTTACTGTTTTCCCTTCTGTGGCGTCTAAAAGACGTTCGATTGTCGCTGAAAGGAAGAGTATATAATGCTTGTGTACGTTCTGTTTTGCTCTATGGTTCGGAAACGTGGCCTGTTCGCAAGGAAGATATCAACAGGCTTGCTGTATTTGACCATCGTTGTCTCCGCCAATTAGCCCACATTAAGTGCGTATTCCGGAACGTTCGGGATGCGCGATCAATGGTCAACTACTCACGTTGCACAGCCTGCGATGGTTAGGTCACGTACTCCGCATGCCAGCTGAGCGTTTACCGTACCGGGCATTATACACTGAGAGCCACCAACAGTTGGGTGAAACCACATGGTGGTCATGCAAAACGTGGTCACGAAATCTGAAGACCCTGACTGCTCCACTGAGTAAAGTGGGTAGGTGTCGCCTGCCTGGATGGGGTCCTCGTGATCACTCAAACCGCTGGTTGGAGACGCTATCCGAGATGGCGGTGTGTCGCAGTCAATGGCGTACCTGCATCCATACCATTTCTAGTTCTTCGCTTAGACTTCTTTTATTAATTTTCAACCTTCTTAGTAACGTTTTCTTCTAGGATATTCCACGTCACTGTTGAGGTGAGCGGCAGCCCGAGCCACAGTACCTTTTGGTCAGGCTCATGGCTGCTATGATGATGACGATGTTTTCTCTTCCATTCTATACAGTTGCTCACTCTTGACAGTTAAAACATTACTTCGCTCTGTAAGAACTAGACAGAAAATTGCTGTTCAAAAGAGTTGAGCCATGTAGAATGTCGACTACTACTGGTCGTGCGTACAGGGTGACTGAAAGAGTGGTATCACTCCGCGGCTATAGAACATGTAGCTTAAGGTGAGGAGCCCAGATTGTCATAAACTGTGCAACTACTGCTGTTTACATATAATCACCACTATCGACGAATGAGCAACTAGGAGGCGGATATGTTAGTAATAGTTAAGCTAGTACGTTTGCCTAGTATTCATGGTTGCATAATGTTAGTTGGTTGAACCGACTTCTTTTTTTTCTCCAGCTTGTTCAAAATGGCCCCTGGGATGACCGTTACTGTTGATCAGTACAAACTGTCTTCTCTGCCGTCGGATGGCGTCACAGCCTGTCGATTTCAACCCGGGAACGCCGCACCTCAATTTCTTGTAGCTTCCAGTTGGGATTGTACAGTCCGGGTCTATGATGTGGCATCCGGAAGCCAGCGCATGATATACCGCCATACCACCCCAGTACTTGACACAACGTTTTCGGACACGGTTCACGTGTTAAGCGGTTCCCTGGCTGGCCACCTGAAGTTGTTTGACTGTAATACAAACCAAGGTGAGTTTGTGCATCTTATGGGAATAATATTACGTGTAAATGTCAAGGGTCACTAAAGCTCCAATGCGAAGTTATGTAATCTCAATTTTCATTATCATACAGAGGCGACTGGGGACACTTCAAGTGGCGTTTATCGGTTTGGTTAGCGAAAGGAACAATTCCCGTGGGTTTCTTTACCGCTGAAACATTAAGTTCTGTGCCCGCGGACTCATACAAATTAGGTGACAATCCGTTGGTCATTGGAGATACTGTAAAAGATCGTCGATGTTAACTCATCCATCGATGGTTTCGACTGTCTCTCCGTGCGTCCATACTTTGCCTTTGATCATCTGCTTGCCAGTTTGTTGGAATGTAAGCTTAACTGTTCAGATCGTTCATCAATTCTCTTTAGTTTGACACAACTGATTGCGGTATTACAGTGATAGCGTACAAACATGGTCTATCTTCACCCTACCACGTATCCAACCCCGAGACTGAATAGCCTTTAATTCCACGCACGCACACAATAGAGCATTCACTTCTTAAAGAGTAGGAGGGGAGCAGCCAATGAACGACCAAATATGTTGAGCGAGTTCGAGAATAAAGATCAGGTCTCATTCAGAGTGTCTGCGTTACATTGGCTCGATGTTACTAATCTCTCTGGATAGAAAAATGGAATGTCCATGACTCTCGTGGTGGTCCATTGTTGAACATCTTCAGTGTATGTCATATGCATTGTTCAGTGGTGTGGACAATCCTGTAAAGTAGTTTTCAGGTAATAGCAAAATAAGGGTTTAACATTGTGGTTAAGACCTCAGAGTCGATAGTACCAATGACTTCCTGAGAGAATGCCTGCTATTTTCGCGCTTCACCCATGGCTGTACAATCTATCTGCACCCCGTTCGCATACAAAACCGTTTAATTTCGTGTCGCTAGTTTAGTAATGACCACATTTCCTATGTCGGAAGTGCGTTGCTTTGCACATGTAAAACATATCGGAGTAAGCAAGCGAAGTGGAGTCGCTGCTGAAGAAGACGACAGTTGGTTTGAGCAAACACTGTTATCTATCCTGGAGTAATCCACTGTTATTGAATTGGATATTATATCGCTCGGTGAAACATGGTCACTCTTCTATGGGCAGCTCATATGAACTTCTTCTGGAACAATTATCACCACTTGAAGTTTTCATACGTGCACCGTCTGACACGAAATGGTTTGCCACTGTGGGCGGCTTACATGGTCGTATTTCCGATCATAGTTTGCTGCCGTCACACATCACCATTTATCGGCAACAGACATTATGTGTTGTCATTTTCTGCACTTCTGTGATGGATCTCGGTTCGTCGTCTAGGCGTGCGTATCTTGTAACCTTTGTCGTTAGATATGGAGTTGCAGTCGTACTTGAAATGGCACCACTGAGTTGCAGGTTATTGTTTCAATTGAAGCCTACCTGATCGTATCATATCGAGCGGTAGCGAGAATTGGATTGTTTCGAGCGGGTGAACGAAGACGGCAGATTACCACTTTTTCAAGGAGATGAGTACCTTATTATCTTGTAACCGGAGGCATGCTACACAAAGAGAGAAGTTGACAAGCAGATTCACTAAAGAAGGAGTTGACCGATGCTTAGATGGTGCAGAACCGTTCACGACGGCTCTACCACTCTCATGACGCAGTGCTTTTCTATGGTTGGTAACATTTATGAAACCAAATGTCTGTCTCATTTTCCGATGCTAACCAAAAATTACGAATAACTAACTGTCACGGTATGTGCCATTTTTCTGAATATCCATTCATCCATGGTGAGTAAAACAGTCTGCTGTTATTGCTATGACACCCCGGTAGCCATAGTTTACAGGACCGGTGAATACAACTCAATCTTGCATATGGCTTTCATTAGTTCATCCGACACGCTGACGGACAAATACCAAAAATTGACGATCGACTGAAATATCGGAAGCGGACTGCATAAGCGCCGTTTCGCCTGAAGCAGTTGGATGTGAACATTCTATGATGATCGATCCAGTGATGGCATAAACACCTCCACAACTCAAGGCGATGGTAGTTCAACCCACTAGTGGATTGCTATCCTAGCAACTAGACTGGGTTAGTTTATCTTTTTTGATCGTACCGTTGGTAATTCGAAGGACAGGGGTTTCTGCAAGGTTATTCTCTCCAATATTGCCCTGTCTAACTAGCCGAATATTTGAAAATGATAATGCTCCAACCCTTCGGTTTAACATTGAACGGACGCTCAATTCGTTTCAAGAGATCGAATGCCTATCCAGACCTGGTCGATCACCCGACATTTATTTCTTGAAACCCTCTTTGTCTTTGACTGCATCCAATAATCCTTCGTACTGGACAACTTCAGACACTTCTGCATCTCAGGTACGGCAACAGTAATTTAAAGTTGAGTAGCTTACACCTAAGAGTTGGCACAGTAATCCCCAACAGAGGTGAACCAACTCAGTATCCGTAAATGAAAATTGCTTTTTTCTGAGAAAATACACATTTTCTGTCTCGTGCTTTTTGTCCAGCAGCGTTTATGTTGTGTTATCTAGCCATGTGAAGGCACGAGAAACTAGTTGGCTCATGTATAATTAGATCAATTCAAAGCTACCCTTATTCAACAAAGGTGGCATACTGTTAGATGAGTACACGCAGGTAAAAGCGTGAACAGCTGAGGGCGAGCGTCTTGAAATTTCAATATCTAGTCTGCGCCGGTTGAGCGATGCTAACTACCTGTCTCCGTATAATAACAAACTGTACGTACGTTTACTCCAAAACTTGTGTTACCGTGGGCGGAAGCACTACCCCAAATAGAAAGAACAGGAATAAACACCGAGTTTAATGGAACTTATGTTCTTACATTCAGAACACCAATAACTTCGATTTCGGGCTATTTCCGGTAGCGTTCACAAGCACAAGTGAACCAGTCAGTGTACGGGTGTCGTTTTACAACCCAAATCCAGATGGTGTAGTCATCATCTTCCGAGCCCGCACCGTACGCTGAGTACCAAGCCTTCGTTTCTAGCCCAACCCAGGTCGACTGTAAAACTCAGGAGTAAGCAACTGTTGGGTTTTATTCGTGAAAATGAATCCCACTCTAAGGTTTTTGTGGTAAGATTCACAGGTTCATGGGCATGTTTACACTTTGGTGTAGACTGTTTAACAGGCACATGTGAACCAACTGTGCTACGTACTCACAAACAACGTACATTTTTCTTGAATGTAAAATCTTTTCTCGAATGTTCACCAAGGAGTAGTAAGGCATTTCTACTGTTTAATTATTTATTTGTTTTATTATCTTTGGTTGAGCTAAACCGAATTGAAACCGAAAGAAGCCCTCCGCTCGCTGTCAACCTTTAGCAACTGAATTAACTCCGAATAATTGCTTTGTACACGCACCTCTCGAAGGAGGCCATCCAGTGGCACAAATTAACTTGTGACATGAACGGTGTGTAAACACAATCACTACGTCGGTCTCCGATATAAGTCACTACGGGTTTTTACGTCAAATTAAGGCTTTCTTCACTTAGGTACCTGATTCATGGCATCCGAAACGGATTAGCCTGTCACAATGACCGAAGCCAAAGGACGCCTGCGCTTCAAACCATCACCCCCAAGTGGCTTGCGGTTCCACTCACACACCACGTATCCGGTGTAAACCCGAAGGAATAAGACCAGTAGGTGTGTGAGTGAGGCCTTTGTGTCCAGCCGGCCAATGCTGGTTAGCCAATTGAATGGCTAGCAGGAAAAGGAAACCCTTATCTCTCGGAAAATAAACAGAGAGAGACTGCAATGACAAGATCTAAACTGAGAAGAAAGATATGTAAAATGTAATACAAGAAGCATTTCAGTATACGAGTGAATGTTAGTGCATTCTAGAGAGGATAAGAATGGAAACAAAATTCAGATTGGACTACGAAAAGAACAGGCAAACCATTCATCATACAATACACCAACAAAGCTGAAGATAAGAATGGGTAGAAGACCGCAGACACCCAAGTTTCTGAAAAGAGAAGCGGATTAGTTGCCAAACGACCATGGTCTTGGTCGATGCAATCATTAACAGAAATAGAATGGATATACTGATATGACCTACCTGAGCCTAACGTACTCGTCGTCTCTTCGTCGACGGTGCACTATGAGTACGCTGGTGACCTACTAATCCAAGGCGGCCAGCGCATTCGCGGCCGCACACATCGCAACGCCATATAGTCATGTCACCACGACCTATGGCACCGATGGTTCCTTTGCGTACCGCGCGCTTCCGTTCTCGGCCGCGTAATAACTGCTCGTTGAACTCGCGGACGTTCGTCCGAATCGTATTCCTCCAGACCGTCCGGTTCAACGCTAAGTCTTCCCAACATCTGAAATCAATTTTACAACGTGAAAGACTTACCTGCACAGCATCCTGGTATCTCCGCTTTTGACCACCAGGATTTCGCTTACCTGATTTCAGTTGTCCATACAGAAGCTGCTTCGGAATACGGTCATCGCCCATCCGACGGACGTGACCCAGCCAACGAAGCTGATTTAGCATCAGCATGGCTTCCATCCCGTTCATGTCCGCTCGCCGCAGTACCTCAGTGTTCGGAACCATGTCCGACCACCGAATACCCAAGATGCGTCTTAGACATTGCAAATGAAAGCGGCTCAGATAGCGCACGTTCCGCTGATACAATGTCCACGTTTCACTGCCGTACAGCAGTATAGACAGCACCATTGAGCGGTAGACAAAGAGCTTAGTGCTCGGCTTCAGGCTGTGGTTCTTCCAAACACGTCTTTCAAGACGTCCGAACGCAACACTAGCCTTTGCCACACGAGCTCTCAACTCGCGGTCCACGGACAGATCGGTGGACAAATTGCTACCCAAGTAGCAAAAATCAGCGCAGCTATCGACAACGGCTCCATTGATGCGAATTTGGGGTGAAGGTGAACAGACAGCACCTTCGCCCGGAGAAGGCTGAAAGAAAGAAAATGTCTTATCTGTGTTGATATTCAATCCGAACTTGAGGGCGATCGCCAGACGTTACAGTTCTTCCTCACTATGTGCCCACAATGCGCAATCATCCGCGAACAGAAGCATGCGCAGCGTTAAGGTATGAAGCCGGGTTGGTGCTCCGAAAAGTCAGATATTCAACAGTCGCCCATCCGTCCGGTACTCTACCTCAACGCCATCCTCCCCAGAGTCCTGAAAAGCGACTGTCACCATGGCAGTCAGTT